>JAAVUA010000242.1:0-242291 GCA_014898875.1 Fusarium miscanthi
CAAAGTGTAGCAAATGTAGCAAGTAGCAAGTAGGGGTCTGCCCCAAGGATCGAATGCCCATGTGGTGTTTCGATGCCGTGACCATCCGCCCCTCCGACAAGACGAGCATCAAAAACAAGATGATTACCCAGTGGATCAAACCCAAATCGGGCATCGAGGTGTTTATTGCCAATGTGAACTACATGGGTACTGGTGTGAACATGCACAACTGCTGTTGTAGAGGCATTTTCGGGAACTGGCTTATGAACGCCAAAAGCATGCTTCCAATTATTGGTCGCCTTATCCGGATCAACCAGCTCAAGGCTGTCAAGTTCCACATGCTGAAGCTGAAGAACAGTTACTATAACAACATCGAATGAATTTGCGTCACCAAGAGGGCAAACCAGCTGTCTGCAGAAGTGATGCTTCCCGACTGGATGACTGATGCGATCCGCGAGATTTGCATTTTCGAGCTCATCAAGACGTCTTGGCATCAGCTTTTTAATCGGTATGCCTGGGTTGTTGAGAGATGCCAGCAAGATGGAGTATCATTCGAATGACATGGTACGCCTCGGACATGTTTTCTCTATTGCTGCCAAGTTGCTATTGAACAATCCCGAAAACCAGGATTGGTGGATAGAGAACATTGACTGGATCGTCGACGGCTGCCGTGAGCTCATGTTGACCTTTGACACCCCGGAGGAGATCGAGGCCCACCTGACCTATACACCCAACGAGCTGTTTGACTATTTCTCTGCCATGTTCACTGCTGCTGGCCCAGAGATACCTGACAAGGGCACCAGGCGCAAGGCGGAGGACGATGGCCGCTATGACGAGACCAGCAAGAAGCAGGAGACTGATACTGCCTAGACTGTGTGGAAGGGCAAGAGGCTGACGGAAATGGTTGAAACTTTTGGTAAGGGGTCTTCATAGATTAATTACAACTATCACTTATACTTCTCAGCCAGCTTCTCGGCCGTCATCCTCCCCAAATCAGCAATGCTAGCAGCACCTACAATCTCCACCACTGTAAAGGGCACTCCC
This sequence comes from Fusarium miscanthi, assembly GCA_014898875.1. NCBI lineage: Eukaryota > Fungi > Ascomycota > Sordariomycetes > Hypocreales > Nectriaceae > Fusarium > Fusarium miscanthi. Next base: position 1,024 of record JAAVUA010000242.1, read on the forward strand.
ACCTTCTGTCTGAACCAGTTCCTCAGCTCAATACTAACAAGCGAATCGACACCGGCGCTCGCCAGCGGCACTGCCAGGTCGGGCTCCTCGTCGCTTCGCATCATGAAGTTGAACAGAGTGGTCCCAATCTCATGGGCCAGGAAGTCAGCTGTGGCATCGGCCCCGAGCAACTCGGGCGTCTTGCCACACGATGACAGGAACTCTTTCAGGCCACCGTCTGTGGCGGGGCCGGATTTGATCTCGTCCCGGTTTTCTATGTTGCGGTACACCAGCAGACGTGGGCTCTTCTTCCAGCCCGTGCGGTTCATGGGCGAGAGGAGGGGCAGCTTTGAGCGCAAGCCGACGACGACATGGCTGTCGTTGATGTAACCCCTGGTGAGCCTGGCGTATTCGTCAGTCTTGTCTGCGGCAGTTGTGCTCCTGTCAGAGGTGCTGTTTGCAAGAGAAGCTCGTGGACCCAGCATAAGCTCCAGAGAGTCGAGGAGGTCCTGCTCATGCAAGAAGTGCAGAGATGTGGCGCGCAACGCCTCAAGAAGGTGTCTCTCTCTGGCAAGGAAACCAACGTCTTCCATGATGCCGATTGCCAGAGTTGAGCAAGCCAGGCCTTGACCCTGTCGATACTGGACGTAGGCATCCATGAATGTGTTGCCTGCTGCGTAGTTGGCTTGCCCGATCTGTCCCGCTGTTCCTGACACGGAACTGAAGAGGAAGAAAAAGTCAAGCGGCTCCTCTTGCTTCTTCAACGCCTCTTCAAAGTTCCGCGTGCCCAGCACCTTGGGAAGGACTGCTGTCTGCCATGCATCGAACTTCATGTCGACAAAGTTTGCATCCTGTCTCGGGGTCAGTATCTCGCTCCGAGAGGGTTAGGGTTAGAAACTTGGTTGCAGCATACCTGTAAAACCATGGCAGCCTGCAAGACTCCGCCGATGGGGTTAGTGGCTGAGGCCACGGCCTTCTCAACGTCCGCCCGGTTGTTAATGCTCCCACTAACGACTTGGGCCGAGCAACCCAAACTTCCCAGCTCCTCAAAGAAGGCCGGGTTGGATTCGGCAAACTGGGTGGCCGACCTGGAGAAAAATAGGAGATGGCGCGCTCCCTTTTCTGCCAGATACGTAGCAATCGACTGGCCCAGTCCACCCAGTCCACCCGCAAACACGTAGGTCCGGTCATCTCGAAGAATCAACTCTCGGCGCGCCGGTTCTGCCTCGGGCGCATGGGTTGCTCGGCTCTCCGGGACCGCGACGACGATCTTGCCTATATGCTGGCCCTTTTGCATGTACCGGAACGCCTCCTCAACTCTTGCGGCCTCAAATGTCTTGATCGGTCCGATGGGCCCAAGTTTTCCCTGCCCGCAGAGCTCCATGATCTTGTTCAGGATTCTGCCTGCCACCTTGGGTTTGTGCGCCCAAAGCTCCGTGTGGTCGAGGCCCACGAATGTTCGGTTATTCTCGAAGCGGTCCATCGCCAACTCGGCCTTGCCGATGAAGTCCCTCTTTCCGATCTCGACCATTGTGCCAAACTTGGCAACGCAATTCCACGATTCGTGAAGCAGCTCCCCCGAGAGCGAGTTGAGAACCACATCGACACCTCGGCCGTAAGTTGCTTTCAGGATCCCCTGCCGGAAAGAACTGTCTCTGGAGTTGAAGATGTGGTCTCTGGGAATACCGAAAACACTCGTCAGGTACTCGATCTTCTCCTCACTGCCCACAGTACAAAAGATCTGAAGCCCAAAAGGTTAGCGAGCTGTCTTTTTAGAAATCATTTGATGTGGAAGGAGTGCGAACCTCTGCTCCGACCATCTTGGCTATCTGAATGGCGGCTTGTCCAACTCCACCACAGGCCGAATGAATCAAGACAGACTGTATTTAGTTAGTGTCTGTCTGAGGCATAGAGACATCAAATCTTACCTGTTCTGCCTCCAACCTCGCCAGGTCCACCAATCCATACATGGCGGTGCCAAAGACGCATGGCATCGTCGCCGCCTCTTCGAAAGTCAGAGAGTCGTGAATCTTGGTGCAGTAGATCTCAGGCATGGTCTGTGACGTAGAGAAGCAGCCCGTGGAACTGAAAGCAACCCGATCGCCAACAGCAAGGTGCTGGACACCGGATCCAACCCGAGTGACAACGCCAGCGCCCTCGAAACCAAAATCGCCGGAAGCCAAACCGTCAGTGGTGGCCTCGACAATGCCCATGGCAATCAAGACGTCCTATTTTGAAAGTCAGAAACGATGTACCTTGCAGTGGCTTCCCTGGGTGTCTGTTACCTTGAAGTTGAGCCCGACTGCTCGAGTGTCCACCTGTACCCAGTCCTCCGCCTTCAAGACCGGCGACGTCTTCTGTTTCCAGTGAAGGGTTTGAATGATTCCAGGCTTGTCGATGACCAGACTCTCCGTTCGGACTTCGGGTCTCTTGTCTTGAAGTTCGCTGTTGACATTGATCCAGTGCATTCGGCCGACCTGGATCGTGCCGGCATGGAAAGCGTACTCCGACTCAAAGTCAGTATCAACCTCGCCGTCTGTCACTCGCGACGGGAACGTCTCGAGAAGGTCAGAAAGTGCTCTCCATGCACTTTCATCGAAAACCTCCAGTTCGAACGTCACCAGATCAATACCGGTCTCTTGGCGGATGCTCCTGGCCATTCCGTTGACCAGCGCGTAGTCGGGGTTCTTGCAACCGATCTGGCAGGCCCCGGTGACCCAGCAAAAGGGGACGTCCTGAACCGAGAAAAGAGTGCGTTTGAAGGAGTTGAACTGCTCTTCGGTGACATTGGCGAGAAATGGCGCTTCCAAATCCACCAGGAAGACTGCAGGCTGTCCTGGGGTGAGCACCTGACCGAGGGAGAAAAGGTCCAAGTCCAGGCCTTTTCCTTGCAGGTATTTGGTGACTTCTGCAACTACGGGATGGTCGAATTCATTGGCGATGATGCTCACTCTTTTCAGCTGTTCACAGCGGGGCTGAACGGGTCTGGCTATGATGCTGTTGCTCATGTTGCCATCGAAAGCATATGCCTCAACACCGGAGAAGCCTGCCTGCAAAAGCTTTTCGTGCCATATTCCAGCACTGACGTATGGCTCGTTCTCTCGACCGTCCTCGCTGAGCCACCAGCCGACCAGCGGCCCCATGACATAATTGACCGACTTGGATGACTCGGGACTGAGCTCCATGAGGAACAGCCGACCTTCGGGATGAAGAAGCTTCCGTACGTTGGACAAAGTCTTGGAGAGATCAGGCGTGGCGTGCAGGCAATTGGAGGACACAATGAGGTCGAATGAACCCGCCTCGAATCCCTGGCTGATCGGGTCTTCGGTAATATCAAGCACTGAGTACTCGATGGCCTGGTAGTCACGAAAGCGCTCCTTGGCCCCCATAAAGAACCCAGCTGATATGTCACTGTACACATAGGTGCCATACATGCGCTCTCCTTGGTCGGATCTCAGGGCGGGAAGAATTGTGGCGGTGGTGCCGCCTGTCCCAGCGCCAATCTCCAAAACTCGCATGGTGGGCTTCTTGTGGCCGAGCAGAGTGAGGAAATGAAGATGATCAGCGTTGTTGGTGAAGTCATACATGCGCATCAAGATGTTGTCGGCCATGAGCACCTCGAGCGGGTCGGCTTCGCCAGTGAAAAAGCGTACGCTATTGTCAAAGATGCGATATAGGGAGATAGCCACCGCTTCAGCTTCAGTGCCCTCAGAGGCTGCGAGGTAGTCCCGGATGAGCTTTTGTCTCTCCTCAGAGCTCATGGTTGCGATTTCGACGCAGTTGGGGACGTGGGGGTATCGCCCCTCGACCGCTTCTGAGTAGGGGATGTCCATCCAATCGCGAAACTTGACAAGATGCCATTGGGTTGTTTCGAGTCCGGCGAGCTGGTGCCTGGACTCGATGATGCATGCCAGACCCATAGTATCGACCAGTCTATGTTGCTCATCATCGGGATCCTTCTTCAATGATCGCAAGAGTCGTGTAGCATCAATGAAGTCAGCATCGGTCTTCCATTCAAGTACAGCTGCAGCGTGTGGATCGTCGTCGACGACATCGGAGCCGTCACTCAGCGGTGAAAGTTCGAGACCTGTCCAGCTGAGAACAACTTTCCCATTGGAAACGCCCACCAGGTTGCTCATTGATCCGCCACGGCCCTTATTAGCGGCATCTCCAACCACCCGTATGGGTCCCTCGGGTCTTCCCACGTACATTTCTTCGATATACTTGGGGACCGAAGGCGTCCTGAAGTTCCTGCCGAGCCCATGGCATAGGCAGACATTGGAAAGATGGAAGGCAGCGTCGATACTAGCCGGGTGAACAGAATACAGCTCGCTCTCTTCGGGGAGACATTTCTCGTAAATGGTGCCCACGGCTCTCTTCTCGGTTGTGTGCGCGCTGATGTCATCCAAGCCGCGAAATCGTCCGCCATAGTTCATACCAAATCGACGCCAAACGTTGTACATGACTGAAGTGGGAACTTTGCGAGGGAGGGGCTCGATCTTTGGGGTGTCGGGAACAAGTGTTGGCCCAGACCTGACTTGGCCCGAGACGTGCTTGGTCCATGTGTTGGTGGTGGCAGAGAAAGACGAGATGGTGAAGCTATACCAGTCCGAGTCAGCTGCGTTGGTCAGGCGAACGGGCGTCAACGTTGTAACTAGCTCGACAGGATCGCCATGTAAGACGAGCGCTGAAGCCAGCGTAACGCGTCTCAGAGAGTAATCGTGAGATCCTGGACGAAGCTGTTTGACCGCTTCACCGGCCATGCAGAGGTAGGCTGCGCCAGGAAAGATGATGTCACCCAATATGTCATGGTCGCTGAGCCACGGGGCATCTTGGACTCGCAACTTGCAGCGCCATGCGGGTCCGGCGTCTGCACTCTCGAGCACCCGGGCACCAAGCAATTCATGGTGGTCGAATTTGCGGAAACGCCAGTCTCGGGATAGGCGATTCTCCAACCAATACTCGCCATCGTAGTGCCACGAGTATGTGGGGAGGTCGGTCAACAACTCCCCGCCTTCAGGCCTGCCGTGGAGGTTCACGGCGCTCAAGTCAAGATCAGGAGTGCCGGCCAGCCAAAGATTGCCCGCAGTGCTGAGGATTGACAGATGGGCGTCTTTCTTGCGTACAAGCGTTGGAATGTATCCGGCATTCGACTTGATCTCGCTCTGAATGGTCTGTCTGATAGGTCCCGCGAGAGCCGAATGCGGCCCGATTTCCACAAACGTGAGGTTATCGTGAGACTGGAGCGCAGTCTGAATGGCAACTTTGAACAAAACAGGAGACACCAGGTTCTCTGTCCAGTATGAGGTCGATAGATCACTGTTGACTCCTTTGGTCACCGAGGAGTAGAAAGGAACTTGGGGCTGGCTTGCGTTGACGGTTCCAAGACGGGCAGCGTAATCCTGGGCAACAAGCTTCATGTGCTCTGGGTACAGAATCAGTTAGTGACTTTTTCTCAGCTAGAAAACCCTCATAGAAAGGTACTCACCCGAGTGATAAGCACATTCGACGCGAAGAGGCCGGACCAAAACTGACGGATCGGCGGTGCGGATGGTTCCCATGACCCTTTCCAGAACATCGGCATCACCCGTCAATGTGACACTAGCTGGTGAATTATCGCAGCCGACAGTGACCCCTGGCTGAAGGTACTGCTCGACATCTTCCCGGCCAAGACCTATGGCTGCCATACCACCTTTGCGAATAGACTTGAGCGCAATGGTGGAGTTTCCTCGATAGTAGGCGACACGGATTGCATCTTGGGCTGAAATGGCGCCGCAGGCGTATGCGGCAGCAATTTCACCAGACGAATGACCTACAACAGCGTCAGGTGAAATACCCCAGCTCCGAAGCAGTTCCACGAGTGCAATCTGGATTGCCGTGCAGCAGGGCTGAGAAATTTCTGCTTCCGATAAACGGCTGGTCTTCTCGGTGGCAAGAATTTCATCTAGTGATGAGAAGAAAAGAGTCAGCAGTGAAGATTTAATGCTAAGATGGTCGATACGTACCTCGCATGTTCCAGCTTGGGCCATCCGATAGCCGTGATAGCTCAGCGTCAAGGTAGTCGACCGTATCCTTGAAAATTCCATCGCTCCTGAGAAGCTCAAGACCCATTCCGGCCCATTGAGCCCCCTGTCCCGTAAAGACGAAGACAAGGTCGCTCTTGGACCCGAGGGCCGGCTTGGTGATTTTCGATATCTCGAAGGAATCTAATCCGTCTGTGACGCAGAAAGCACGATGCGAGTGCACCATCCGCTTGGTGTTCAATGTGTACGCCATGTTGCTGAGAGAGTCTGGATGTGTTGTCAGGTACTCTTCGTGCCTTTGTGCAGACATCTCCAAGGCTTTGGGATGCTTCGCAGAGAAGGTAAGAAGATGCCATCCGAGGTCTCCATCGCCTGAACCCTGCGATTTGGACTCGGGTTTCCGTCCAAGCCCAAAAGAGGCAGCAGATTCTAGTATGACCTACATACAAGCAGTTTGTCAGATACACCCAGTTCAAGTTGACGCACATCAGTGTTGTTTTTGACTTACATGGGCGTTGGCACCTCCGATCCCGAAGCTGTTGACCGCAACTCTTTCCAGTTTGTCAGTTGGCCACGATGTAGCTTTGAGCGGAACCTTGAGTTTCGCTTCCTCCCATGGGACTGGGGTTGTTAGTATCTTGTTAACCCAGGACATGGAACACATTACTTTTTGGGTTAGGGGTCTTGAAGTTGATGTTGGGTGGGATGGTCTTATTCTCGAGCGCCAAAGTCATCTTCATGATGCTCGACAATCCAGATGCGCCTTCACCATGGCCGATATTCGGTTTGACCTTATTCAGTGTAAACAGATGAACTCGAGACTTTTGTTATTCTTGACTTACTGATCCAATGTAGATGCCGTGGTCTCCCCATACGTTAGCCACGGCGCTTACTTCACGGGGATCGCCGACCTGTGTTGAAAGTTCGGTTAGTCTTTATCCTTCTTCACTTATTGGTTCACTTACTGCGGTTCCAGTTCCATGGCACTCCACCATGGCCGTCTTGGAAAAATCGGAAATGCCTGCCAGTCGATGCCCTCGTCTCATCAATTTCTCATGGCTCTCGGGGTTCGGCATTGTGAAGCCGGGCGTCTTTCCATCGGCAGCGGCACACGTTGATCGAATGACGGCTCTTATGGGGTCTCGGTCACGAACTGCATCCGACAGTTTCTTGATGTAGATGGCCGAGACACCCTCTCCACGGGCATAGCCATCAGCGTCAGCATCAAATGTTTTGCAACGGCCGTCTTCTGAAAGAACACCCTGTTCAGTCAACGCCACAGTAGTTCGTGGCGTGATGATGAGGTTGATGCCGCCAACAATGGCACCGTCAGCGCAGTCTCCGCTGAGAATGTCCTGACAGGCCAGATGTAGAGCTATCATAGAGGAAGAGCATGCTGTCCGAACCACCATGCTATATATCGTTGATTAGAGGCATCGAAACAAAAAGGGCGCTGCATAGGTGTGCATACCTGGGACCCTTGAGATCAAACTCGTACGAGGCTCTGTTTGCGATGATGTAATCGCCGTAGACATATGTTCGCGTTGGGTTCAAGTCTTGCCCGTCCTGCATCTCCATTTCGCCCCAGTCATCACCCAGGGCACCCACGTAGACACCCACATCCTTGCCCCTCCACTTGGTGGTGCCTGAGTTCTCGAAAGCTTCGTAGACGACTTCAAGAAAGAGACGTTGCTGCGGATCCAGCAGCTCGGCCTCCTGTTTCGTAAAGGACCAGAAGTTGGGATCGATGTTGGCTAGGTTGAGCTCCTCTAGGAAGTGTCCATACTTGGTGCCCACGTGCGTCACGCGTCCGGGACCGTACCATGTATCGACGTTGTAGCGGTCCTTGGGTACCTGGCATCGGCCATCCTTGCCATTGACCAGGAGGTCCCAGTATGCCTCGGCGTTATGGACGCCTCCAGGGAGTCGCATACCCATGCCAATGATGGCAATGGGTTCGTGTACATCTTTTTGATCTATGGGATCGCTTCCAAAAGGCTCACTGGCTTGTCCATTTGCCGCTGGACCACCATTGGAATAGTGATCGGTATGACCGTTGGTATGACCGTTGGTATGACCGTTGGTATGACCGTTGGTTTGGCCGTTGGTTTGGCCGTTGGTTTGGTCCATGCTCACTTTGGTGCTCATCATGTGTTCAACTTTAGAATGGTATGTCGACTACGATTATAGTACAGTGATTCTCCAGATATATCAGTCTCGTGGGAAAAGACTGAGTTTAGGCCTGTTGGCACAATCACTTCATCGAATGTACACAGTCGCATTCCGTCCCAAGAACCGACTAGGGATGGGATTCACAAGCAAAGTCCAAGGCAAGTACAGCAGATTTCACTTGAAACTGATCCAAGACAGCGTTGTGGGCTGTGGCGAAACACACTCAATCGGTTCTTTAGTCGGTGTTAGTCGCATAAGCTCACTGAAGCGGACGAGGGCAATCTTACCTACTGGAGAAGTGGGCCATGGAGCTTTCACTGGGCTGCCGACTCGGAAATGCAAAGAGCAGTACTCTTTATTATAAGCGAATCACTTTGGTTGCGACGTTCTACCAGACCACCAACTTCCGGCTCTCTCGTCGTCCAGTACGCATCAGTCTTCTCGTAATCAGTCAAGAAGGACTGTAGTCAAGGTAGGAAAATGGGAACTGACCAGGCCAGCGTCTACATCGTCGGTTTAGGCCATCACTATCCACCATATATCAATGGACTCGAGGATATCGAAGAATATCTAGCCAAATTCTGCGATACCAAAGCCCCTGCGTAGGCCTTCCTGCTTTCTATCGTGCCCCCAGGGGACTAATGGCTGACTCGATGATCCCTCCATCCCAGCGTAAGGAAACTCTTACAAGTCAACCAAAACTCGGGAATCCGAGGACGCCCCAATATTATTTCCCGAGACGACCCTCTTTTCAACCGCTCGGAGCCCCCAACAATCTCGGAGCTTGACAGCGTCTTTCGCACTCGAGCCGTCGACCTGGCCGCCAGGGCCTGCAAGAAAGCCATTGCTGAGTGGAAAGGCAAAGTATCACAGATCACTCACACAGTGGCTGCAACAGGCACAAACGCTGGCAGCCCAGGCTACGACCTGCTTGTCAATGAACGCTTGGGCATCCGTCCTGAGGCTCAGCGAATGCTGCTGAGCGGTATAGGGTGCGCAGGAGGTTTGGCTACTATTCGCACGGCCGCTACCATCGCCAATGACGCCACGCTGAGGGGCCGCCCAGCCTGTGTCTTGGGATTTACTTGTGATGTAACCAGCACGAACATCCGCTGCGATCTGAAAATGATTTCAGAAAACCCCGAGGAAATCAGGCCATCGATGGCATTATTCTCAGATGCTTCAGCTGCCTTTGTCATTTGCAACTCATTGGGCCTCGACGTCAACAAAAATGCAGTATACACAGTGCTTGACTGGGAAAACAGCGTGATACCTGGGACACAATCAGACGAAAATTGCCTTATAGACCCCCTAGGTAAGTACTAGTTGCCTTGTAAACCTTCATAGCAATCAGGGTATTGACATGCTTGGCTCTAGGCTTTCGGTCGTTCATGAGTCCAACCTTGCCGGTAACAATAAAGAGCGCCGTCACTCCTCTTTTTGAAAGGTTGATCGCTAGGAACGCATGGCAACTTCCAAAAGATGAACAGAAGCTGGCGGCAACAGATTTTGACTGGGTAATGCACCCAGCTGGTCTGGCTGTTTTGGATGAAGTGAAAGAAAACTTAAACCTACAAGACGGACAGATGAGAGCGTCATTCGATGTATTTGAGAACAAAGGAAACTCGGCTGGTCCGACTGTGCTTATTGTCCTCGATAGGTTGAGGAAGATGGGGGACATGAGGGAAAACATCGTTGCTTGCTCATTTGGACCGGGAGTGTGTGCTGAGATGACTGCCCTAATCCCATATAGAGGATAAGGACATAGTACCTGAAATATCTTATCACTATGATACATCGATTGTTGTAGAAACCTTTCTTCGACACAGTATGTCCAAAATCTCATTTCGAGTGGCAGCGTCTAGATTCTCCATCACGAATGACGTCCTTTGTATCCGGACTGGCTGTTTCGAAGTGCCATTATCTGAGCTGCATGCTATACTTTGACACTCAGTTCGCTCTGAGTCAGATTTGGACGAAGCTGAAATTGTTTCTGCCACACTGGAAGGACTATCTTTCTCAACTGTAGACTTGTCGTAAATAAGGCTGTGTGAGTCATCTAAAGGATCGAAGGAGTGAAAGTCGAGATTTCCTAGGCCAATGTCAGACGAGATGAAGTCGGTATCCCAGTTCATTGAGTCTGAAATGGAAATGTCTGATGGGCTGAGGTACGTTGGAAACTGGATGGAGTCCCGCGTCGAGCCATTTGACTCTACTTCGGCTGCCCAGCTCGCACTCAACGAAGAAGAGAATGTGTTTCCTTGAGTGGGGGTATGGCCAACTTCGCCTAGTGTGCTGCTGTCATCAAGAGCCTCGGAGATGTTGAAACCAAAAGAATGAGATTGCTCCAGTTTCCGGATATTCAGGCTGTATCTATCTCGCAGCCCTGGTTAGTGCCCGATGTGATTTGCAACTAGTTACTTACCTGTTGGCAATTTCAAGAGTAGATCTGTTTGGAAAATACTGCCCGGCGATTTGTTTCCAGGACCGACCATGGAGATGAACAGCATCCATTAAGATCCGATCCTGTGAGGATATGCTAATTGAGTTGCTAGACGCCACGAAATTTTACAAAGTTGGTTGGCATACCTCTGGATCGGTCCATTCTTCACGACTCAAATCGGGATCAAGCGAGCTTGTCCAATGCTTGGCACATTCTGATAAGTTTTCATAAAGTCAATTTACCCCTTCATCAGGACATGGAAACCAAATGAAAAAGGGGGCGTACGGTCAGGGCTTCGATTGCCAACAGCCTCGGACACAGAAGTCCAGCTGGGTAATGCGTTAGTAGGGGGTTGACTGCACGGACACGTAAAGTCAACATGAAAGAAACTGTACCTGTAACCATGAGTAGCGATAGCATCAAGCAGTCGTTTGTTTTCATCACTCGTCCAGGCTCCACGGTTCCAATTGCGTTTTATCTTCATCCATCGGTTCCTACAGTCCTTGTTACTCCGGCCTCTATGCAGTTGGGCTATTGCAACCCAATTGATGGTTCCTGCAGCAGGGGGACGTTAAATGACACATCATGGTATAGTTCATGTGCTTGTGTACTTACCTGCGTATTTGGAAACCTGTTCACTGAGCACATGGTCTTCCTCGGGGGTCCACCTTCGAAACTCGGTTGACTTGCTAGTTGACATATTCAACTTAACCTTTGTAGAATCCTTATCGTTGCCTGCTGAGGTCTCAATGTGATGGTACTTCTCGTTTCACAGAATATGATGGGCCGGGCACTTTAAATGGCGCAGCTTGACAGCGCCTGGTTGTAGAAAACTCTAGGGAATACGGGGAATCTTTTACGATAAGCTGTTCGTAATACGCTGCATACCTGCAGTAAGAAAGCAGCTGCGACGCTCCAACTGATGAGGCCCACAAAGTGACAAGGGTTGCCCTCTTGCTATCCACAGCCCTCAGCAACGAGCCTCGCATTGCCCCCACCCTCTTTCCAGCAATACCAAGCTAGATATTGTTGAACCTGACTGCCTGTGTTTTCTGTAGAAGCTATCTAGCCTGATAATTTCCTCTCTTTTGAGCTTATATATTACGCTCAATCTAATTCAATCTTTGCTTTATTATAAAGATCTACTACCCAACTTCAGTTTAACAGATATTGCTGCCCGGCCGGTGCTTACCTCAGCTTACCCTGCAATGGGCCTTATGATAAACCCTGTGAGCGAGATACCGAATAGTAAAGCTCCGACACTATCTACGGCACGGGCCGTAACAAGTCGCCTTACCTGATCCGAGTAAGCTTACGCGTATTCTCAAGCTTATCTTAACCCCTAGAATCTGGGAACAGACCTCCCCTAGCACTGAACCCCCTCGGTCTCTTGATTATATAATTCGTCAATCTGACCAACTCTAATAACCTACCAATTGTGTAATGAGATGACCAGGGGGGTCAGGTGGGGGTTTGGTTCTCCTTGAGTTAAGGTTAAGTTTAGTAATGTGCAAGCGGGGTAAATAGAGATTCTGTAGGTTAAGGTGTAAACCGCCACGGAGAGTTACTGAAGTGGTGAAGATGTTACGAACCGAAGCTCCACACTACCTGTATGTCACAGAGCCTGAGTCTGAGCCTGAACTTGATCCCACTACACGCCACCAACATGGGAACCCCTACCTAAAGCAATGCATGAGGGATGGATGAGAATATACAATACTCTACTTGCCTTGAACCTTTTATCATTTCATTTCGTACTAAAGCTAACAGTATTTTGCCAAGACTAGGACAACCATCCAACTCATGACTTGATTTCAATGCTTCAACTTTCATGGTTATTCATCAAGGTGTTATGGCAGCTCCTAACAGCTGCTAGATTTGTGAGTCAAGAGCGTGATTTTCGTCCTTCACTCGGAGCCAGTTAGTTGGGTGTCCATAACAGTCAACCAACCGCCAAGACACGGCTGGGATTCAGGTAATACCGCCTTTCGTAATACGTACATGCTCGACATCAGATGTTCTGAATGCCAAGCGCGCCACCAACACCACCGTATCTCTCCTGCAGGCAGACGGCACGGCCCCTGGTCCCTGTTCATGTCTTTGATGCCTGTACTTTGTTGGTTGCACAGCACAATATTGGAAGGGTACACAAAGGAGACCTAGGGTTAATATTACGCTCACGCACACGCACATTTGTCGGTTATCCTTTTCCTCTGGCGAAAAATATTAAATTCGAGAGCTTGTCTTCGCTCTTTCCAAGCTCATATCATCCTGTTCTTTGCTTCCTTGCTACAATCTAAAAGATTCCATCGTCGACATCTGTTCCGAACACAATCCCATCATGGACGAAATAGGGCCAGACTTCCCATTCAAGGCCACGCCCAAGGCTGCGCCCCCAACACTCAAGATTGATCACGACTGCGGCGTCAAAATCACAACAGTCAGTACAATGTCCGTCATGGTGTCCCTTCCTGGTCAGATGCTCATCTATTCAAGTCTCCCGCGATAAATAACCCTCCACTGCCCGCCGATGGCCCTGGTAACGAGACCTTCTCCAACGGGCTCTTGATTTCCCTCTTGGTTCTTGTCCCGACGTGCACGGCATGGAAGTTTGGTGGCGGGTTCAAGACTACCGTGTTCTTCGCCCTCATCACCACTCTTCCGATTCTGATCATCTTCTGGGCCATCGCCTCTTCCACAGCCCCGCGCACGAACGAGAGAGTCAAGTGCCCAGGTCTTCCTGTGGAACACTACTTGACTTTTCACAAGGAACAAGATCGGGTCAAGTACCGAGGACGGAACAAGGTTCCGATGGAGACGTTTATGCGCAAATATTTCGACGGTGATGCAGACTTCAACGGCGACGTCCTCGAAGTGCTTGAGTACCGTCATGATTGGGCGTCTTTCCGTTTCACATGGGAGCTATTTCGATTCATCATTGTCAACTTTGCTACCGACGTCCTCGTCCATAGCCGATCTCAAGATGAAGATCAAGTTCGAGACCACTATGATCGTGGTGATGACTTCTATGCTTGGTTTTTGGGTCCGCGAATGGTCTATACATCCGGCATCATCTCCGATGTGACCAAGGAGGAGTCTCTCGAACAGCTACAGGATAACAAGCTTGCTATCGTGTGCGAAAAGATTGCCCTAAAGCCTGGCGAGACCCTATTAGATATTGGCTGCGGTTGGGGTACGCTTGCCAAGTTTGCAAGTGTCAACTATGGCGCAAAAGTGACGGGTATCACTCTCGGGCGTAACCAAACCAAGTGGGGGAACGAGACCCTGCGCAGAGCTGGCGTATCCGACTCTCAAATTCACTGCATGGACTATCGCGACATGCCCAAAGCCAAATACGATAAGATTACCTGCCTGGAGATGGCCGAACATGTCGGCATTTTCAAGATTACCAACTTTCTTCGACAGTGTCGCGATATGCTGGAAGACGATGGCATTATGCACCTCCAGATTGCAGGCATTCGACAAGCTTGGCAGTATGAGGATCTGGTTTGGGGCTTATTTATGAATAAATATGTTTTCCCGGGTGCAGACGCATCTACGCCACTTGCTTATTATATCGGGTTTTGCGAAAGGGCTGGCTGGGAAGTTAAAAGGTGAGCCGCGAGCCTCTGCTAATGAATCCAACAAGCGCGGTAGACATGCTAATGATGCTCAGCGTGGACACTATTGGCGTTCACTACTCGGCCACAATCTGGCGTTGGTACCGGAACTGGCTGGCGAACGAAGCCGACGTCACGGCCAAGTACGGACTGCGATGGTTCAAGGTCAGTTGAATGTTTTCCATCGTAGCAGCTGCAACTAACCAGATGCCCAGATCTGGAAGTATTTCCTCGCATCAGCCACAATCTCCTCCCGTCAAGGCTCTGCGACCTGCTACCAGATCACTCTGGTCAAGAACATCAACAGCGTTCACCGCATCGACGGAGTTTCGACGCAATTTGCACTCTCGACTGCCCTTGAGGCAAGTAAGAAGGCCGGCAGGGCAGTGTTCCCAGCCGACAAGTGAGACCGAATGGAACCGGAAGATCCAGTGGGAGTCATCCCAGCTGTCAGGGAACAGCGCACCGCCCACGCCCCGCCCCGACTTGACTTGACATGACATGAATGAGCTCCCTCTCTATAGCTTTGTCTGCCAATAAGGACATTTAATCAGACCTCAATTCCACCCAGGATTTGAAACCTTGATGCATGCTTTACTCTTGAATGTTTTGGCAGAAATCAGAAGCCAAGGCCAAAATGCCAACAGAGACGTTTCTGGCGGCTTGCGTACCCGTTGGCTGCCGTAATAAGGGGCTGTGCATTTGACAGGGCTATAGCAGGGTTGTCGTAAGGAGTCAAGTTTCATAGAGATGTATATAATATACGCATTTTATGTAAATCTGCAGTTACCACCACCGGACAAATACAAAGCCACCACTTGCTATACAGTATCAACAAGTCACTTCCCCCCTGCATACTTGAAATCCACAAAAAGGACGGCCTCTTCGTATTGTGATCCAATCATCGACCGGCACCGACTAACACCGACTAAGTGCCACATTTCTGCATCCGACTTGCACCCAGAAGGTTCAATCTTAGGAATTGGATGATGTTTGACCGGTAGATTATTTCCGAACATTGTGAGGCAGCATGAATCTCCGGGTCAGTTGGCCATCTATCTAGAAGGGGGAAGCTGATCTTGGGTCTATCTATATAGTCATTTCCCCCTTTGTGACAGACCGTACTTCATCTGAATAGTGTGAGTAGTGTACCTTGAAGATATGTTTTCCACGATTTTCTCTGGTGCAATTAGCCTGTTTTACAACCCACCTTGGCTATGGCTCTTTTTTGTCGTGGCAGGGCTGTTGCTGGTACGTGGCTATGTTGTTCATGTTCGTAACGATGCCAAAATCAAACAACACGGAGGTCGAGCACCCCAATATGGAGGATGGCTTCCATTAGGTATGCACAGCACAAGAAGAAGAACAGATACACGACCTTGTGCACTTTGATGAGCTACTGACAAGGCGGTGCAGGCCTATCATTCCTTGTTGATTTCCGCAGCGCCGTGACCAGCGATGAGACTCTTAAATTCTGGAACGATACTTTTATGCGTTTATGTAAAAGCCATGAGAGTCCTTACACTGCCGAGGCTACAGTCGCAGGCCAAAGAATTATCATCACGGCGGATCAAGAAAACGTAAAGGCGATACTCGCAACACAGTTCGATGATTTCGGCAAGGGGAAGAAGTTCAGAGACGACTGGGTTGACATGCTCGGGCACAGTATGGTCTACGCTCATTTATTACTGCTCCCTTATGATTAGTGGCATCCGTTAACAAGGTTTTGGTAATCAGGCATCTTCAATTCAGATGGTCAGGCTTGGCATGAGGCCCGAACACGACTTCGGCCAGTCTTTCATCGAGAGCGCATCAGTGACCTGGAGTGCTTCGAACGCCATGTGCAGAATCTTCTTCCACTACTGGATACAGACGGTCAAACAGTGGAAATAAAAGACTTGTTTCTTAGGTTTACTTTGGATGTCTCGGCCGACTTCACGCTCGGCGTGGGTCTAGATACACTGAAGACGCCTTTGAACAGGTTTGCAGAGAGCTTTGAGCGACTCCGACACTGGAAGATACAGAGGGAGAGATCGAAGCCTTTCAAGTTTCTCGTGCCGAGAAGCCGGTATCAGGCAGATCTGGACTACATTGAGTCCTTCATGGACCCGATCATCATGGAGACCGTCAACCAGATCAAAGCGGAAGAAGCTGGAGAAACACCTCACAAGAAAGATCCCGGCTTCAACTTACTTCGCGCGTCCGCCGAGGTTTCCACTGACCGCCGCTTCCTGCGCGACGAACTAATTACCGCCTTGTTTGCCGGCCGTGATAATACAGCCATGGCATTCACCTGGATGATCTACGAGTTAGCACGGCACCCGGATGTCGTCAGGGATCTGCGTCGGGAAATCGACGCCCAAATCGGTCTCAACAGTGAACCCGGATACAAGACTCTGAAGGATATGAAAATACTGTCCAACATCGTTAACGAAACTCTTCGCCTCTATCCTCCAGTTCCGCTCAACACTCGCGCTTGCCTGAAGGATACCTCACTGCCCCGAGGTGGAGGACCACTTGGGAACGATCCTATCGGCGTACTCAAAGGAACAGGCATTATCTATTCCAATCACCTTTTGCGTCAGTATACCATTTTCAGTTCCTTCAGTTCAAATAAATCTAACTGTCTAAAAATTCAGATATAAATCCAGAGGCATATTCCAATGTCCCGGAGGGTTTCCCTCCGGCTGATGAATGGTGTCCGAAAAGGTGGGACAATTGGTTCCCAAAACCGTGGGCATTTGTGCCATTTCACGGCGGCCCTCGCTTTTGCCTCGGCCAGCAGCTGGTGCTGGTAGAGATGAGCTATACCTTGGTCCGACTTTTTCAACGTTTTAGTCGACTCGAGCTGCGGATGGATCAAGTTGGGACGGCTGAAAAGCAAGTAAATCCATGGCTGAGAAGAACAGGCGAGCCCGAGCTTGTGGAGAGGTACATGCAGAATCGACCCCGAATGGTCACTGAGATTACATTATTTCCTAGGGGAGAAGTGAGGGTGGCGTTCCTGAGGTAGTCGAGGTACTATTCACAGAGAACCAGATATTTCATTCACAATTCTGTGGCCTACTTACAGTCGTTGGATAGTTTCTCATATTCACTCTGCATCACACATCGAAAGCCAAGATTCAAACGTCTGAATAGATACATGTATTAAATCAGATCTATACGCCTTCTTTTGCCGCTTTCCGGGTCCGGAGTGTCCAAATAATATTTTTCTCTATCTTCAAGTCAAAAAGCAGTATTGAAAGCAGAGCGAATATCTTCTATTAACGTACATGACAAGGATGCTACAAACAAGTGAGTGCTACATTGAAAATTTATACTGGCTTACATTCGACCAAGATTAAGCCCCCCTGAATTTAAATCATTCCTATCATCCATCTTCCTCCATTCAAAGATTGGCTGGGCTATCTTTCCCTGAAGAATAGGAATGAATTAATCAGCTTGATGCACTCGAAGTTGTTGTCTTTCGAACTGAGAACCTACTTGCATAATAAACGATGGGGGTGTCAGTTTCAAGACCTCACCCTCTAGTCTCACGACTCTTTCTTGTCTATCGCCTAGCCAGTTTGGAAAAGAACAAAGGTCCACGCTGATATATATCAATGTTTCGTCTCCTCTGGCTTCAACATCAAACGTGCCAGCGTAAGCCAAGAAGTGCCGAGTTGCATCCGCCAGCTCCTCGGCAGTGCCGTCCAGTAAATTGTTGCTTTCCCACTTGATGGCTCCAGGTCTCATGAGTTGCGTGGAGACGTATCCATCAGGAGAGAACATGATGATTCCGTGTGCATCCTTCCCGATGGTGTGCAGAATACTTGGTTTAGCATCCGGGCTGTCGTAAAGCTCTGTTCGGCTGGAAATAAGAGACCATGAGCCAATAAGCTTATTACGGACCTCTTGGATTTGCGTCATGGTAGTGTCGTGGGGGACGATTTCTATTAAAATTCGGAAGTAGGGAAAGGAGCCTCGTCACATGTGAGAACGTTGTCTGGCATACAAGCGACGTCCTTGTATTGTATTCTAGCATCTTAAAAGAAGGCATGAACTGTTTGGTATCCTTCGCGAACGGTAAAGAGCCTTGGCTGCGATACACCCGTAGATCGCTTACCTTAGCTGGGAACCAATCGGACCATTACACCGACTAACACCGACTCGATGATTTCTAAGCACCTTACCTTCAGTCGTGGTGTCCAGTGATAACGACAGATTTACGAAGGTAACCGAAGCCAGAACAGAAAGGGTTCTGCAAGGTAAGAGACGACAACAGCCAGCCAATGTAGCTCGGGACCTTGCCAAATATATGATTGTCGTCTGAGGTTATACAAGATGAACGGCTATCTCTGTCAACTCGTAGCCCCATGTCTTCACCGGAATAAGTTACTTATGAGATGGAACGAAACTCCATATCAACGTTGATAAGTGACAATTTGTCTTGCTTCCTCATCTTGAATTAACACTCCCTTCAGTCAGACTTTCAGACATGTTTACAACCCATTTGTCAGATAGTCTTACTGAGACTCGGCATGTAGTCTGGATTATTATTGCTGGTATTGTTATTCTTGTCTTCTCAGGCGCAGTCCACGCAGCTTTGTTGCCATCGTCCTCACAGCTCCCCAAGAGTATACCGGTCTTTGGGGTTGAACCAGACCAATGGTTTTTCTCCAAAGTGCGCGCCCGCTGGCGCAACACTCTGGGGCTGAAGGCCGCCCTGGCGTCCATGTACAAGTCCCAGAAGCATACCTACACGATCCTACCCGTACTTGGACTGGGTGATCTTGTTTTTCTACCTATTCAAGAAACACAATGGCTTGCCGACCAGCCCAACTCGGCCGTCGATGCCCACGAACTCCTCGCAGACTTTTTAGAGACAGACCACACTATTCCCGGATCTAAACTTGCACATGACAGCCTACATGTGCATCTGATTTCGACAAAACTGACGCGGGAAACGGGGAATCTGGTCCCAATCATGTACGATGAAACTCGTTGCAGCGTTGACGAGCTGTGGGGATTAGACAGTGACAAATGGAAGGAAATCGACGCGATGCCGACGGTGCAGCACATGATTGCACAAGTTGTTGGCCGCGTGTTTTTCGGAGCTCCATTGTGCCGAGACAAAAGACTGCAAGATTCAAGCCTTGCGTTCACTCAGCATGTTCCTCTGTCTGCCATGTTGCTCCGGCTGACATGGAGGCCACTACGACCAATCTTGGCCCCAATCCTGACGATTCCGAATAGGATACACCTGGCACGGTTCTATGGAATCCTGAAGACAGAGCTGGCACGCCGGCTGTCTCTTTACGACTTGGGCCAAAAGGGCCACGAAACAAATATCGAAGAGCCCAATGACTTTCTTCAGTGGTCCATTCAACAAGCCAAGATGCTAGATGATCCGCAACATTCCCAACCGTACGCGCTTGCTCGTCGTCTGATGGTAGTCAATTTCTCCAGCATCCACACGAGCTCCCTCGTTATTATGAATGCTCTTAATGACATCACCAAGAACCCGGAGCACGTTGACGAGCTTGTGCGTGAGATCGTCGAGGTCCTCGCGCACCACGGCGGGTGTTGGAGTAGGGGTGCCGTTGCCGATATGACGAAATTGGATTCCGCTATGCGCGAGTCTCAACGACTGAACAACGGCAACTTCATCACAGTCGTCCGCAAAGTGGTCCAACCAGATGGCATCACCACTCCGACTGGGTTGCATCTCCCTTATGGCACTATTCTGGGCGTTCCTGGTTACGGTATGCATCACGATGAGGACATCTACCCCAATCCGAACGACTATAATCCATTTCGATTCAGCGAGATGGGTGATGGCCAGTCGGAGAAGTCTTCAGGAAGAAGAACCAGGCATAGTTGGGTTACAACCAGTCCCGAGTATACACCATTCGGCCACGGTCGATATGCGTGCCCAGGCCGTTTCTTTGCTTCAACAGAGCTCAAGATTTTACTGGCATACTTGATCCTTAACTATGATATTCTGCCGTCAACCCCACCGCCACAAAGCTTATGGCGAGTGGCATCTCAGGTCGCTGGGCTGAAGCCTCGCTTCCGAGTTCGTCGAAAGAAGAGTGGGTAAAAATATTAGGCTATATATTATGAGAAAGGTCTACTACCGCATCGTCTGGTATAAGTCTGAACCACTTTTTGAAACAGCAAATCAATTTATATACCGGGGGCTCTGGACTTGGGCTGGTTTGGCAGAATAAAAGTAATAAACTTAGGATTGATACGTGATAATCTTGGTAGTCCCGGATAGCGGGTTATTAGATAATCCGGGCCTTGGTGTTTACCACACAACACCAAGGCCCACCTTAAATTGATCCTGCATACCCTTCTGAATGCCTTCATCCATGCTCACACATGTGTTACGGCATCAAGGATACAGTTTTAAATACAGGGTAGGATTCTTATACTATAAAAAAAGATATAGAATTTTAATATAATATAATTATACATTATAGGTTAATTCTAATAATACTATTCTTTTTTTCTCTCTCTGGCGTATTAACTTAAAAGGATATATAGTAATTATATTTCTATTTAAAGAGCTCATATTAAAAGAGGATGCAAAGAAACGGTTATGAATTCCCCCTTCGCCATACCGAGATCTTCTGCTGTACCTTGCTTGTTTCGTCTGTCGGTCGCTTCTCTGCCCGAGGCATCATTCATTATCATAAAATTAGCATTTTCTCAATCGCAAGGTTCTATGCACCTTCAATTGCTGTGTCGTCTTTTTCCGTGCCTTGTCTCTCGGTGTCGTTTCAAGTTGTATTTCCGATCGGTTGTGTAGATGTGACAATCAGGACATGAGAAAGGTCTGCTACCGCATCGTCTGGTATAAGTCAGAAATATTTTGTAAAGCAGTGAATCAATTCCCCAAAAAAATATCTCCTTAAATGAGACAAGGAAATGAGTGACCAGGATCAATAGCACGGAAGAAGGATGTTGATTTACGAAATTATAGGATTTATTTTAAGTTTTATATGCATATATTTCCCCTCGTATAAAGACAATCAATTCACCTGGTGGCCTTCGCTGTTCCATGCACGTATCCAAGTACGGCCATGTGAGTTTGGTTGCACATTTTGTAGAAGGGAATGAACGAACCCGTCGAAGGGAAGAATGCAACCAACGGTTGGTTCTGCTTCAGACTAAGATATTCCGCAGTGTTAAATAGCATGGAAGCTTTCGCAACTGCTAAGCCTATTAGAGACTGGCCGTCCGACATTTGACATAGGATATAGTTTGATCGTAAGTTAAGTAGTAATAAAATTAATAATTACAATACAGCTAGGGGAGGCTAACCTAAACGCCCTTGCTAGCTACTATATATAGGTACCCCGCTATATGAGTATACTCGGATAGTTTATTACAACCGTCTAGATCAATCAACCCCGTAATCAATCACCTGTCAACCTATCGTACGTCTCGTACTTGATAACTCTCAAGGCGCAACACCGCCTACCATTTGCAAGACCTTTCACTCTGCCATGAGGTCGCCGCATTTACTTGCCCTTGTTGTCGGTGTAAACGCCGACTACGGCGGTTCTTTTGAACCTTTTCCTACATGCGCCCATTGCCTGCCTGCTAGCGTTCATGATGCCCCTGGGGTCGGGTTCAGCCTGTCATTCTCCTCTGGGTAAGATCCCTCTCCTTCGCGATATAGTGGTTCATAATTACGATTCAACTCAGCTAAAGAGAAATCCAGCACTGCCGCAGCGCACTTTTACAACGGCACTGTTAAAGACATTGGTCTCATCATCGCAACGCCCGACTATGCCGCGCTTATGGCTCGCCTTGCGACCTCGCCTCAGCCTCCTCCGCTATCGAGGTGGGAAAAGTTGCGACGATCTGTAAAAAAGAAGCTTGGATGGCCGGCGACGCCTGACGTGGGCGTTTTAGGGGCCATGCTCGCCTCCTTGCGTGATGATACTGCTACCGCCCTCGGATATTCGCTCGACAGAGTCGCCGTTTCGCATCCACCCATCCAAGGCCTTGCGGAAGAGGATCTGTGGGATGCACTCGAATATGCCGCCCTGCGGCCATGGTTGGCTGCTGATCTGCCTCGTCCAGAGCTCGATCTCCCATTGCCCGAAGCTGGAGCGTATCCAACACAGCTCACAGAGGCACGTGCCATTATGGCAGCACATGGACAGGGCCTATGTGAGCATTTTAAGGATTATTGGGAGTGCCAAGAAGACAAAACAAGGATGCCCCGAGAAACGGTGATGGCTGTGGGCTTCACCCAGGCTGATCTACGAGTCGAGGTGGTCAGGATGCGGTCAGCATTCACATTCCTACAGCCCAGTCAAACCGACAAGTCATTTGTGGATCTAGAGGCCGGTCTGGGCGCTCGGGATAGATTCGAGTCCGAAAAGGCATTCTGGGCCCACGTTACCAACCGTTTGCAGGCTTTCATGAGGGAGCTTCCCCGAGAGTTCCGGCTGACTACTGTAGTGCTTGCGGGAGAAAACTCGACTCATGCGGGCTTTCTTGGTGCACTGAAAGGCGCACTAGAGGGTAGCACGCAAATTACCGCGGAAGACGAGGGCGGCGATGCAGGAACACAGGCCCTGGTCTTGAGAGGCCAGGGAGGTGTGATTGATCCTGCGTTTGCTAGCGCCAGGGGAGCGGCTGAGTATGCGCGGCGGAGACAAGAGGCGCCCATCGGATGTAAGGAGGACGAGGGGTGTGCGGACGAGAGAGGTGGGCGTGTTGGGGCCAAGAGGACCGAGTTGAGGTAGCTATTTCGGAGATTCAGCACTTGATTGAGGAAGTTGGGAAAAGGTAGCTAGGGATAGATCAGGCAAGTTCCATGAGAGACCATGGGGGCTCAAATCTGCTGTTTCTGCATGGTAACTCGAAAGAGAGAAGATGAAATCGTCGACCAAATCAGAGTAGTCGTGCAATCAGTGTGGGTTCCGGTACCCGTCCCTGAAGGTCTAGGGAATTGTTCCCCCCGTGCGGGATTTGCCAACCCATGCCAACCTTCAGGCAGCGCGATCTGATTGCCTGTTGGGCCCTATCCCTGCGAAATAACTACAGAGGGTCAATGAACCTTATATAAAGCGGAGGTGGCATCCGAGGCTCACTCCGAACGAAGCCGATTGGTGCTAATTGCTCCCCAGTCAGTTGAGCGAACGATACCATCGAAATCGGTCCGTGTTCCGGTTACACACTCTCTCGCTCTTGCCATGGAGAGTTCGGACTAGGTGGTTACAATGTAAGATCTATTATTTATGAAAAGTCCAGTTCCTGCCGATGGCTCACTTTTGGAAGCAGCTGTCATCGAGCTACCTTTGTGTAATTCACGCGCCGGGGTTGTAAAAAGAGCTTCACAACTCCACTAGACCAATATTCGCCCCGTCAACTTCGTTGGTCAGGCGATACTGTACCTATCCACCTTCCTAGTTGATGTATGGAGCCCAGAGTATCAGCTCAGCCAAGTTGGCAGTGACCAACATCAAAGTCTGTTGGTTGTGAGCCAACACCAGTGTCTATTGTTTGGCACTGAAGGCAGTGGGTAGCGCTATTCATGGAGCACGGCCGATTTTAGAAAAGTGGCACTTGCCGCTGCAGAAGAGTATGAATAGGAAGTCGTATCACAGGCACGCGGCGGCTCGACGCCCTGGATGCGCCGGGGTCTAATTAACCTCGACTCATCTATTGGTCGCTCAGTCGAACCTTAGTTCGGCCCTTGCCAAGGCCGTTGATTGTGAAGCCATCACGGGTGAGGGTGAAGGATGCTTGAATAGCGATCTGAGTGGATAACGGCTCCATGGTGATTTCAGAAATGGTTCAAGCAGCGAGAGGCTCAGCTGCACACTCAATCACCTGCAGAAGAGATCATACGAGTTTCTGTCAGTTCCTCTATTAGCCCCGGATGAGCCGTAACTGGAGACGCTGTTATTGTCCAGCTTGATGGAAAAGATGCTGTTTAAGCCTAAAATGTAAGATACCTAGCCAACGCGGTAGGAATACCTACCCAAAGCTGTAGGAGAGCATACCTAAAGTTGTAGCAGGACTTTGATTCTACCGGCGAGACTTGCTTACCAAACTTATAAAACTCGACGATTACGCTCATCTCCAAGCTTGTTCTCTGCACTCGGTCTTTACTCTCACTCTTTTGCACCTATCATTTCGTCTATTCTTCGCACCTCTTCTCTATGCTGGCCGTTGCTCCTGGTCTTTAGGCACTATCCAAACCACCCACCAAGACACAATTCATTTTTTTAGACTCCATCCTCCATCATCTATCTTTCTGCCCTTGCTTCACAGAAGCCTGTCACGACTGACCACTATCTCTATGGCTCGGTCCAAATGGCGAGCCGCCCTGGCATGTGCGGCAAGTCTGTTGTCCGTCCTTCTTCCTCCTGCAGCTGCTCAAGGGGTTCCGCACCTTCGGGTCCTGACTCTTGGAGATTCAATCACCAAAGGAAGCGGCTCCTCCCACGGAAATGGCTATCGAGGATACCTCAGGGACAAGCTAGTGGCTTATGTTTCTGACTCGGACGCCGCCGTTGACATGGTTGGCAGCCTGAAGAACGGGAATATCGCAGATAATGACCACGAAGGTCATAGCGGCGAATATTTGCGAGAGATCAATGAGTATTGGAAACTTTCTATTGAGTCGCGCCCCAACGTGGTGCTTATCCATGCCGGGACCAATAACATGGATAAGGAGCGTGAACTTGACAACGCCCCTGCGTTGATGAAGAATATTGTCAATGGTATTATGGAATATGCCCCAGAGGCTGTTGTTCTTGTTGCCCCGGTCATCTGGGCCAATGATGAGCGGATGAATGCCAACACAGACAAGTTCAACAAGGAGATCAAGTCTATGATCAAGATAATGCAAGAGAACAACCAGCGTATCCTCGAAGTTCCTGTTGACATTGGGCTCAGCGACCTGTCTGATAAAAAACATCCAAACAATGCCGGGTACCAGAAAATGGCCAATGCTTGGTTTGATGGTATCAAGAGCGCCGTTGATCGAGGTTGGCTAAAGGATCCCATCAAGCGGACCAAGGAGGATGTTCCAGGCGTGGGACTGGGTATCACCACTGGTAGTGATGGCGGCGGTGGCAACATCGGTGGAAGCGGGGGTGCTGGCTGTCAGGGGGGCAACTGGGAAAAGAAAGGGACCATCTTCAACGAGTACCGCGCTTGGGAGTCAGTCGGCACTATCAGGAGCCCGACTGGTTTCGGAAAGCGAGAGAACCTCATCCTCGCGGATCTCAACAATGATGGCATTGCCGATTACATCATGGCCGAAGATGACGGAACCGTTAGAGCCTGGATCAATGGGGGTAAACCGAACGAGTGGACGAGCGTCGGTAAAATCAATCCCTCGTGGAAGGATGTGACTGGAAACATGGTCCGCATGGCAGATGTCGACAACGACGGTAGAGCTGACTTGATCATACTCTATTCTGATGGCGCAGCTCGGGTCTGGAAAAACACAAAGGACGGAGACGGTCTAAAGTTTGTGGCTCTGGATGCTAATTGGGCTTCGGGGCTTGAGTCCCGAGAGAAGATCCGTTTCGAGGATATGGACGGAGACGGACACGCCGACTATGTTATTATGTATAGCGGCGGTGCTGTCAAGTGGGCCAGAAACACAGGGAACAACGGCAAGGATCCCAATAAACGCAATTGGGAGGCGGCAAAGACAATTGCCCCGGGTCCCAGCAACATGCCCGCCAACGCAGCCCGGCTGTACGACTTGAATGGAGACAAGAAGTCCGACTATGTCATTGTGTACGATGGAGGCGCAGTCAAAGCTCTCCAGAATACTGGCAATCTCAATGACATCAGCGGCGATAACAACGGCAAACGCAACTGGGAGGACCTTGGTACCATTGCACCGGGTGTCTCCGGCGTTACGGGCGAGATGATCCGGTTCGCGGACATGGACGGTGACGGTCTCGCTGACTTCCTCGCCGTTGCTTCTGATGGCAGCATAAAGATGTGGAGGAATGGCGGTGTAGGTGGAACGAAGGACGTATCGTTCCGCCTGGCCGACCTGGACGGCGATGGAAAAGCCGATTTCATTGCTGTTAATTCCAAGGGAAGAGCCAAGGCATGGCTTAATAAGGGAATCGGCAAATGGTATAACATTGGAGAAATTGCTCCTGGACTCAATGAAAACCTATCGTCGGCTCGGATCGAGTTTGCCGATGTAAACGGAGACGGTCTGGCTGATTTCCTTATCATCTATGGAGGCGGTGCTGTGAAAGCGTTTCTAAATAACGGCAACATCCCAGATGCTGGTAAGAATCGAATCTGGCAGCCGGCTATGGTTATTGCCCCTGGGGTTGGAGAACCCGGACGAAAGGTCAGGTTCGCTGATGTCAACGGCGATGGCTATGCCGACTACTTGGTGGTCTTTGACGGGGGAGCTGTCGACGCGTATCTCAACCTCAAGAACATTCCCTCGAAAGGAGGCCGGATCTGGGCCCAGAAAGCCACTGTCGCAACAGGAGTTGGTCAGCCGGGGAGCAAGATCACTTTTGCTGACATCACGGGAGACGGCAAGGATGAATACATTGTCCAGTTTGAGGGCGGCGCAGCCATTGCGTATAACAACACCGGAAACATACCCGACACTGGAAAGCCCCGGAATTGGGATCTCATGGGAAGGATCGCTGGGGGCGTGACACCCCAGGGCCCGGTTGTTTACGCTGATATAGACGGCGACGGCAAGGATGATTACCTGGTCGTCTTTGAAGACGGCAGAGTCAACGCCTACATCAACACGTGTGATTGGAAGCCTATACCCTCGGGTGGCAGCGGCGGCGGTAGTGGTAGCGACGATGGCGAAGACGACAACGAATCCGAAATGCCCTACTCAGCTATAAATCCATACATGGTGGGTTGCAGCAAACAGCAACAGAGAATCCTCGTTGAGGCATGGAATGATGCTGGTGAGGTTGCCATGGTACACCACCAATGGAGCCCCAAAAACATGTGGCAAGCCGCCATGACCCTTTATCTAGGGAAGGGCACACAAGATAAGCATGGACTTTTCAGGAACCCGGGGCCAGAGTGGTGTAAGTCAAAGATTCTTAATCTGATTTTCAGGAGCTAAATGAACCAGACAACATTGATAGAGAGTACTCAGTTCACTTCTCTGGGTTTGGCAAGCACCCAAGGAACACTTATGCTTATTTCTATTGCGACGAATCGAAAATCGGCAGAAAGAGGCTAAAATGCAAAGAACGCCCTAACTCCTTGAACGCCTACACATGGGATAGTCCAGGATTTCTCTGGACAAACCATTATGTGGTACGTTAATAGCCCAGGGGGGCTCTCCCAGATGTAGCACCAATGACAACATCCTGAGCTAATACCACCCACCATAATAGGTTGTCTGCCCAAGATTCTTCGAAGAACTGGACGGCGCCATAGATATCGTGAATTATATGTACAGAAACCCAGAGAGAAAGGAATACATAGACGACTGGAAAAAATGTCGTGCACGCGTCCTTTACCACGAGTCATTCCACTGGAAGAAAACGGTATCCGATCCCCGATGCAGAGACATCAGCTATTCCCCGATAGGCGTTGTTGACCTGGCAGAGACAAATGGCACGAAAATGGCGATATACAATGCCGAGAGTTTCGCTCTAGCCGGCTTCGCCATCTACGCTCAGGATATCTTTGGCCTTAAAGATCCACCCGAGCCCGACGACTTCTGGGCAGAAGAAGACGAAGGCGTGTCTTTTCTAGACGAACCACCGGAGGGCTGGGAAGAACCCGAGAGCATAAGCGAGACTGAATTCAAGCCTGACCCAAAGTATGGGGCCATACAATTCTCTGAAGTTGGCCCTGTAGAGCCGGTTCACTTTCGGTAAGCCTTTCTCCACACTCGCAATGCTTGTTAGAGTGTTTGCTGACCTGGATGTCACCCTCTTAGTGATTGTCTCCATGGTGAGCGATTCGCGACCAAGGAACAGTGCCAGACGTACTGCGGTTTCAAGGACTGCGACGAGGTCAAGGACGGGGACAAAGACAAAGTCTTTGAGTGTGATTGCGGAGAGCGTAAGAAGGGCGACTGCAGCAACGGTATATACACAGGTCGGTGGCAGTGTGAGAACTCTTGCGATGGCGGCGAGTGCATGCGAGACCTGATGTCTAGAGACTGGGAGTGTAGCGGCTGTGCAGCGAAGGAGTCAAAGTGTGAGGATGGCATGTATAAGGACTATGATGAATGCGACGAGAACTGTCATCAGGGGATGTGCTCTGAGAGTGCAGGCGAGGAGGGAATTACCTGTACTTGCTAAACACTTGGTCAGGGGTTTACTATCTATTCCTTTTGAGATCCATTGTTTAACGTATCAATGGCTATTCCGGTTCATTGGTGGCGAGGATGTGGATGTCTTCTTGTCAATAGTTTCCGGTGGTCAACACCAGTTTTTCTTCTTAAAATGACCTTTTTAAAAGTGCCTTCGAGAGGTTAGGTTAGACACAGAATAAAGGGAGTGAAGGTGATGTTGAGTAGGACTAATAGCCAGCTAAGGTAAGAAGGCAAGTAGAAGGGTTATAGAATGAGCCAGCAAGGTAAGATTTGTACCCCGGAGTACGAACAAGACAGATGGCTCCAGAGTCTCACTGAAACCTTAGAATCTTTCAACCCCAGGGTACAAGCCTGACCGGCAGGGATCGACCTTTTGTACCCCGGGTTACAAAACAGGAGGCTGTCAATCCTTTACTGCTAGGGGGGGCTCGAAATCGCCCTATCCCCCAACCTCGTGCAGCTCGGTTGGGGGGTGCGCTGACTTGCAAAAGGACCGTTGACTTGCAAAAATAAGATATATCTGTATACATCGAATTTACTATGGGGAGAGAAGTCACTTCATTTCAAGCATAACATATGATATTTATATTTGAACTTGGATATATGGATATAAGAGGACAGGCAATTTTTAACTTGACGATAAGAAAGGGGTACTATCTATAAGATTTCCTCGCTATTCTGAACCTCAATTTCACCCTTGACGACTATGAATTCCTCACCGTCGCTCTCACCTTCTATTTCTTCCGTAATCTCAACCCCATCAGTCTCATAACTAAGCATCATGGCCTTCCTCACACGCCGGTCCTTATCCTCAAGCACGATAAACCTCACAGCTTCCTGTATGATTATTAAAGTAAGTTTAATAAAGATAATAATATAAAGTAAAATAGTCATATATATTAAAAGCTAATTAATAGAATTAATATAAGATATAAAACTTAATTATAATTTAACTTTCCTCCCTTATTAATAACTACTGTAATTAATATTTTTAAGTAGAGCATAGGGACTTAGAAGATGCCTCGAGCAATATTGTAGTCCTGAGCGGGGCCTATTTGGATGCACGCCTGTAGACCAATTTTAGGAGCTGCCGCACCAAATTTTGGGGTAACTCTGGTGAGTCGCTAGGGCATGCTAAATCAGCCTACCAATCAGCCATTTCCGCTTTCCATGGATCCCTCTTCGCTAATGGGTTGCCAGCTCACAGACTGCCCCCCCAATTATTCAGGGTTATGGTAAACGTTTGATCTAATCAAGGCCATGCGGTGTCGGGCCTTGAATGTGTTTATGGCTATATCGAGTTTACCCTGCTTTTCTTGCATGGCAACTCTTCATACCATACATTAAATCACCGGTTTACTTGCACCAAAGACGCTGTAGAGGTCGACTGACAGGAGAACAACTAATGGTCCGAGAAAGGAGAGTTCATAGAACGTCTTATGAGCAGAAGTAGTAGCTAATGGTGAATCTTGTTGACGAAATCTCAAGGCACTAACCGACTGCTTACACCTCTTGTATCAAAACCTGGTGGCATGAATAACACGGATTCTCTCGTTTCATGTAGCGGTTGATGGCTTCAATGATTCGTAATAGAGGTGAAGCTAAGAACGTTCCTGTACGAGGAGTGCCCTAAGAGAGGGAAGATCAATCGTGCTTCTGTCGAGATATAGTCGATATGTTATGCGTGAGCTTGGGTAGTAGTTCCATGCCCTCATGCTAAGAAGGCTGGGGCCCAACGTCTCTCAGCAACAGTCCATAGCCAGCAGGTTTAACCTACAAGACAGTCCCTTTACATATAGACCCCAGTACAGCCATGGATAATGAACATGCTGGCAAAGCATTTTGGTGTCCGAACCTGTGTATGTACTCGATAACGGTCGGGAATATGCCGAGTGACTAAGGCTGGTGGAAGATGATTCGTCGTCGCTGCTCGTCTGCTTAATTGCCCTCCGAGGGGCGATGTTCATGCTGAGGGTGCAGTGGAATCGTCTCTAGTGGGCTCGGTACGTTGGTCAATCGAAGGTTGGCATTGGAAAGAGTGCGAAGGAGAAATCGTGTGTCTTGTATGTCTGATTGCTGAATGCATGAAGTAAGGTTGTTAAAATGACCGTCGTGAGCATGTTCAGCAAAAGACTATCCCAGGCCCTTGCCCTGGTTGCTTAATAAAGTCGAATTGGTTCATCGCTACGTAGAAACGAGAATGTCGCTGTGAAGTTACAGTATTGTTGTGTTCAATGGGCGCGCGGCGAAGGATGATGTGAAGAGCAAAGTCTTTCGCCTTCGTATCTTTATATCCTGCGTGCGTACTGCCAATCGCAACCATGTGAGAGCGTTGGAGAATAACAAAGAAATGTTCACAAAGCACGTCTCCGGGTAAACGCCCAGTCCTTCTTTCGAGCCTGATTTCTTGGGCGAGCAAAATCAGGCTGTGCGGCTGATGCGTGGTTGTGGGGGCTGTAACTCTCGACCACAGCACTCAAAAGTACGAGCTGCATTGAACCGTAGTGAAATTTTGAATCGGTCTCGACTCAGGCTCGGCTGTAATGAGTTGAAGAAAGCTTGCCAAGTGTTTGTCCGCTCCTGCAATTGGTGAGGCATCCCACTACGCAGGTGAAGGCGCAACATTGGAGCGAGACGAATGCTGCGAGGTTTCACCTTAGGTGAGAAAACATTTCCCAGCACCCAGTCCATTGGCTCTTTGTTCGGTGAGCAATGTTCGGAGTAGACGCCTGGCACAGGGCATCTGCGCTGAGCTCTGAGCCGGAGGGGCTTAAGCGCCGACTTTTGAGCAACTGGCTTACTCGGTGCATCTGTTTCACCTAACGTTGGAAACCACGTCATCGCTAATGATCTGATGTTTCTGCTCCCTTCTACAGATAGCTATTTAGCACTTGTGCAGATTCCTTGAGCACGGTGAATGAGCAACTCGTAAGCTCAGCCACGAGTCAGTCCCGGTGCGATCCACGAGCGACGAAATGTATATGGGCCGGGGTAGTCGCTCTTTGCTCTTCGCATGCTCAAATATTTCCCAAGCTTGCTCGCGAGCAGGAGGGAGCTTGACGAGGGACTGAATTGAAGGCCATGTAACTCGAGTCGTAGAAATGAGCAGCTCATTGAAGCTTGTATAAATAGCCCATAAATATCCTCAAAATGAAGCTTCATCACCAATTCATAAACCGCACACAGAAGCTCATTACCAAACCAAATATTGTTACCAGAGTTTAACTGAAGTGAAAGACATCCCCTGCACGGTCAACGATGCCTCAAGAAACGACTCAAGCTGAGAAGACCGGCTCAGAGCACCCTCAACAGCCCGACGGTAAGCCCCTACAGCAGGTCAAACGTGCTTTACTTACAGTTGGCAAGCGCTGTCTCCAGCCATGCAAAGATGGTTGAGTCAGTCAAAACCAGAGGACCCCTGGTCGCATCTGCATGTGCAGACACAACCAACAAGGACAACAAAGACTCGAGCGGCTGAACCGACCAAGCTGTGACGAAGGAAACCCAGTACAAAGCCCACTAAAAGATTGGTTAGCGCGCGACTCGCATTGCCAACTGGCCAGTCATTGTTTGGTTCGATGGACAGAAGCACAGGTTGGCAGGTCTTGGATGCTGGACCCCAATAAGGCTCGGTAGTTGGCCTCTACTTTAAATACACCAGTTTCCCCCATTCATTCCCAAGAGCCTTATCTTCTCTTCATCACCCGACTTCAATCCGCCAGTTTATACCTTCGTGATCGTTCTTCCGAGTTCTTAGAACGCTGCATGCCCGCTCCTGTGAACACATTTGGTCTCGCTAATTGAGCATCACTCTTCGCCATCTCATGCCTCTCACACTTTAGTATCACGCCGCTATCCCCATGCTTCCGCCGTGTCAGATCCTTTCTTTCCTCTTCCTCGCTCGTTAATACCGCCTCTCTCATGGACGAGCCTGCAGTGCCTCGTGGCGTTGTGTTCCGTATAGTTAGGGCCCAAATGCAGATTTCTAGACCGCCCAGTACCTTACTTGCGCATGGTTTAAATCCACCGACATAATACTTCTTGCCGAATAGTAGATACCTGACTAAGTCAGTTACTCAGTCAGATCCACGACCGGTTCGGCTGGCCATGGTCAAATAAAACCGGACAGATAACACCAACCTTCAGCGACCGAACAGATACGAAGATACAGCGCCGACGGAGCTCTCAAAACTATGGTAACGTAGTATGGGGGAAACGTTAGTATCCGTCGTGCTTCAAAGTTCCGGTGAGATTCTCGTCGTAACTTCATGAGAGTTAAAGATACCATGAATCGCTTTACAGAAAGCAGTCGCTCACCATTTAACTGACAAGAGTATCAATGACATTGTGAAAGCACGGAACGGAGTCCTGCAATGTCTTACAACTGCTATGTACGAGTCCTTCTCTAGTATAATGCTAATATTTGAGTACCTGACCCTGGTATTACCGGTTCTCTCACCATAGCCAATTCAACTCCATTCTAATTACATTTAAATCGTCGCAAAAATTTCCTCATTTAATAGTAGCTTCATCGTACTGTGATATGTCCTTTGAAGTAGCTCCTCCTCAGTTTGCTTGTCAAGCCGATCGTTGAAGCCCCAGCCACTCTCTGTCCTTCCACAGCAAGATCAAGTTAAATGTCTTTGTTCTTTGTCCTTCGCAACGCCATTCTTGACTTTCTTTTGGCATGCCCTCTGGTGCCGTTTCATGTTGTAAGAGCGATTGCTGGTATAAGAGCGGCACTTAGGGCACACGAAGCCTCTACCCGCCCAGTATCAGACACCGACATGGAGACAGCTTTTGAAGACATACCTTCGGTTGTCGTCGCGGCCCTTCGAGATATCTTGCTCTGGGGACATGAAAGGCGACAAGACGGAGAGTTCTCTTTCTGATACTGAGGCAAAGCCATAGTTATACAAGCTGGCGTGTTCATTCGGCGATTGAGTAGTACCAAGTGCCTGCTGGGGCCATGACTGTGGCGAAGTGACAGGCTGCGAAGGGGAGCTTGAGTGACAGAGAGGAATTGCCATCGATGACTGACCAATCTGGACCGTAGGAGTTGGCTGGAACGATAAGTCCCATAATCGTGTATCAACATTGTGGAGATGCTCGAGCTCTATCTTTTTCAACATTGGCAAGCAAGAATCGGTCGGTAAGGCACTGTGATCCCGACTAGCATGTGAACTGGGCTTGGGGTGTATATCTTGCATGTGTGTTCTTATAGTGGGCAATGGGCATTCGATAGAATCCTTAAGGTAAAAAAACCAAAATGCTTTAGAAATGAGAAGCAACAGTCCAAGAATATATATATATATGCATCTGTTAATTTTATGGTCTCTCCGTCTCTCTGCTCTTTCCTCGCATACTTCCGCGGTAAGAGCCTTGTTGACATGATGCTCATCAAGCTCATCCTGGTCAACCGTCAGTGCAGAAGCCCAGCCCGTAGCGTACAGGTTGCAGCCCGGGGGGTTGGAACTGTATCGTGCATTATAGATCACTACCTACGAGCCGGTACCTTGAATTAGAGGGACTTACAGCTAAGTGGCAAGTACAGTACGCTAGAGATACCTACCTAAAACCCCCATCAGGCCCCACCGCTCGACAAACTCGCAACGTCGGATCAGGAATAGCCAAATTTCTAGTGTCTCAGAAATTCTGATTCTCAGAAATTCTGCTTCTTAGAAATTCAGTACCGACTTCTGTACAGCACAGACCACAATAGTACATTTCCAACTCCTGTAGCCTGTATGCTCTCCCCATGATAATTAGCGAAGAGACCAAGCATGTCTTGCTGACGACTCAATGAAACTTGGTCCATCATCTGTTTCCCCCACCAGTTTCCTGCCATGCCTCTTTCCTCAGTTAGGTGTCGCTGAAGTAGGTATAGGGGGACTCAGCTTGGTAGTTGGGCAGTCTTTTTAAGAACATGCTCCTGACACTGCCATGACGCAAACAGTAGAGGCTCAGAAGGCGTTAGATGTTGCAAATTGGCGATTATTTCCTGTAGAATTTAAAATTCTAAAGCAAATTGAGATGTTAGGATATCACAAGATCACAATTCCGAGCGCCTTAAGGACGGGATCGTGTTTTATTCGCTGAGACGAATCAGTTGGCGCGGAATACCGCTCTTTGTTGTCATATAATACATAATTTTCTAAAATCTAATAGCATCCTAAACTCATTGATCTCATCATTTAGAAACCTGAGGCCTTCGATTTACAACATTCCGCAGTCCTAGTTGCACGATTCCGAGGTTACCTCGAAAGGCTAACAATTCTACCGCTTCTCTCCCCCCTCGCGCTGCCAGCCATACATATACAGCGTAAGTTATCTTCAATATTTCCTGCTCTTCTTCTTATTATTCTCTTCGTTCCTTTCATGCATATTGTGATGTCGTTCCATGTTAAACGATCGGTCGCTGGTGTACTCGCATTTGGTGCAAGACAGGCGTTTTCTGGACCGAGTCAGAATATACTCCAGCTAATAGAGGAAAATGGCATTCTTAACATACGACTTAGCAGTGGCCTTGGGAGTGGACAAAGAAGCTGGTGGACTTCCTTGAACACCGTGGACCCAATCGCGGAACTCCTCACAGGCGACTCGGTCGCTGAACAGTAGCTGTATTAGATATATTAGTTCAATGAACAGGGTTTCTGATTGTATAAAGAATGGACTTGCATTGGCGACACGCTCCATGTAGCTTTTGATGTCCTCGACGCTTTGCAACAGACCCTGATCGAAGAATGCTTCTACAACGGAGACTATTCCACGAGCTGGTAGGTCTCTCGTATACTTCTCCGACGATAGAGGCTGCAGATAGCAGGACTCTATCTCTTTCTTCTTCCTCGAGCGCTCTTGATTCCAAGCGAGACATGACCGGAAGTCTTTCGATACCAGTCCGCAGCCAGCAAGTTTGAACCAGAAGGTGCCATGTTCTCGTATGTACTTCAGCACAGCTGTGAACAAAGATGTCTTCTGTAGGATCGCTAGAATATCATCTGTCGGTGTACTGGACAGTAATTTATTGTTTGGGTCGTGGCTAGAGCGGGCGATTGGGCTGTCAGCGTTGGATTGCAGCATGGCGCTCCAAGGCGTGATGCCCTCCATCGCACTGGTGTCGAGGTCGATGGGTTGTACTGGGCTTGGGTCAAAGGTCTGCCAGACACCTGCCTCTGGTTCTAGAACTGGAGCATTTGTTCCAAGGAGGGCGAGTGAGAAATTGAACTCGTCGTATGTCCGATCGGTCAGATTCTGGACGTGGGCTGGCGACATGTCTGTCGCGAACATGTTCAAGAGTGTAGGGTCTACAGTCCCAGGATCCGGGGCAATGGCCTGATCATGGGAGTTTCCCAAATCGTAGGAATAGTCCGGCGCCGGTTGTTCGTACACCGGCGATGTCTGACGCCCAAGATTGGCAAGTGATAGTCCTGGGTATGTCTGAGGCGATGGTACCGAGAATGGCGTCTCGCCTCGTCGCAGAGGAGTCGCTAGCTTCTGCGACTGTTCGCCGATGTTCGAGTTTGAGAAATGTAGATGATTTCTGGCTTCGGGCCAAAGCCGCTCTGCAAGAACCTCAAAGGCCTTTCGCTCATCTTCATTCTCGAGGGCATTGAGCCACAGGCGGATGCCCGCGAGGATGTCGCCTTCTGCCAGTCGCCCCCTTGAGTAAAGAAGACGAGAGACCACATATGACAGGCTACAGAAGGCGAATATTTTAACTAGGTCATTCGGCACAGGCCCAGTTAATGTGTTGCGGAAAGCGAAAACTCCAGCTTGACGAAGTCCTTTAGCGTCGTGGTATTCGGCGCGGATGTTGTTGATGGCGGGGAGGTTGACATCGTGGGACATATCAACGAAATGCTCCCAGAGGATTTTCATTCCCTCCCGAACGGTTCTGATAGACTCCCAAGCATTTTCCCGAGCCTGAGTGCTGGGTTTGGCGAAATCAGGCTGGGAGTCTGAGCCGAGGTTGACTGGAGCGTTATTGCGCATTGAGTCCAACTCAAATGTAAGATCATTGGCACGATGTATTGAACGGCTGATTCTTGATTCAGGTTCTGTTTCATCGAGGTGAATGAATCCAGCAAACAAGCCGTTCACTTCTCCAAGGGCTCTTTCAATGTTTGTAACTGGACTTTGGACCCAGGCACGGGTGCCGTTGCTGTCAAGCGCGAATGAATACATGCGGCTATACCGTGATGAGTTCCTGGATGTCGCTAAGGGAAATTTTGAAAGGCAAATGACTTGAGAAGAAAGAAACGGAATAGTTCGTCCGACACTCGAATTTATGTGAGGCCTGAGACTCTTCATCCCTAGACTTACTGAATCATGCGGCTCCCAAGAATGGGAGCACGGCCCGTAGGGCTTCCCACGGTCAATCTGGGATATTACAGGGCGAGAATTCCTTGGCATGCATGGGTTCTAACCAAATTAAGTAAGGGAGGCTTGCTCACTGCATTGCTCAAAAGCAATTCTTATCCACGTCAGTTGCTCATGAGCAGCCTCGTTCTGTTCACGAGCCATTGACGAGCTGAACGAGCAGCTCACGAGTATGACGGGGTGTCACCACGCATGGAAGTCTCTTGGTGCAACAAAGTATATGAGCAGGAGGAGCAGCTCATGGAGTTTCGAAATTTGCTCGTTGTTGGGTTTTGAGCAGCTACTGAACTAAGGGAGGCGAAACGATCGGCTCGCGGGCACAGTTGGTAATAATGGGCATGGCAGGCTTTTTTGAGCGCAATTTACAATCAAGCAGGGAATATTCCATGGATTGCTCGAGCACTGCCGGTGAGCTGCTCATGAGTGTTGGTGATGGCGAGGACATTGAGCGACTGAGCAACTGAGCAACCTACAATTGATCTCTGAGTAAATTGAGCTTCCTGAACACAATATAAAAACCTCATGAACAGCACAAGATATCGGATTGATCCCCCACAATCTTATTAAATAACACCTTGTCACTCAGAAGTAATTCCCCAACCTGCCAACGTACATTCGACGATGCCTCAAGAAACCGGTTCTCAACCTCAAACTCGCCACAATGGTAAGCAAATACAGCCAATTGGATGTTCTTAAGATGGTTCGCTTACATTAGTTGAAGGAAATGCATCCATTGCGCTTCAAACCTGGCTGGCCGAATCAACACAGACTGCGCCTTGGTCACCTGTGCATGCAGCAACACAACCTACAGGGACTCAGCCTAGCCACTCAGCTGAAAATCTCAAGTTGTGACGGGCAATGGTCAACTTGAGCGCCACAACACAATTGTGTTGTCGCTTTGAGCTTGGGAAACAAGGGAGTCGAAGGGGCGTTAGGCGTGATTCAGAGGTTGATCGACGATGGCTACATGAATTGTCAATTGAGCCAATTAAAATAAAACACTGTTCAGAACTTGTTCATATGGGATGGTAATAGAGAATTTTCTGGCACTTTGGCCTTAATAAATATTATTGCTGGCTGTTTATATCCTCTGAATGCCCTCTTAGTTCGACATGCGTCTCAATGGATGAGCCTCGGTGTTGAACACCCACTCATCCAAGCTAATAACCTCCTCATCCTCAAAGATCAGATAAAAATACTTCAACGTCTCCGCCATCCAGAAACTCTCCATGTAATCTTTATGCTTAATCTCTTCAGCACCAACATCCTCCACCGCCGCAAACGCGACATCTGTCTCAGTAGCAGCGCGGATCGCAGTCCACATGTTCCATGCAATATCCCGGAGATCTTCTTTTCCAGTGATGCGGTACAAGTAGAAAATAGACTCAATCGTCTCGGGTCGAAGAAGGTATGATGCCTCTCTTGCGCGGAAACCGAGAGGCTCTTTCTTGTAATTCGGTTCAAAGGCACAGGGCTCGAGGGTTGGACAGCGCTCGACTTGCACGATTTCAGGCATGAGGCCAGAGGGATAAGCAGCGTAGGCTTTTGCGCAGCCACGGGCGAGTTTCTCGCCGATGACGACGTGATCATCGCGACCGAGAGCTTTGCCGCCAAGGGCGTACATGCCTCCAGCGAAGCAGGTCAAATGCTGAACGCCCGTACTCAATCGCGATTCTTTGACCCGAGGGGGGAACGATGCTTCGCCCAGCATAAGAACGTCTTCTTGGTCAGGAAGCATCGGTCGGAACATCAAGTGCTTGATGCCAGCGTCGGCGGCGTCGAGGTACATCTTCCCATACTTCGGTTCAAGACCCTGTAAGAGGACGTACTCTTTGATGAGGTATTCATACAGCGAGTCGCCATTAGCACCCATGCCAAACGTGTCGTCGGTAACCTTGAAGCCATCCTCGGCATTGATCTGTAGAGGCCAAAGTCCCGG
The DNA here is from genome assembly GCA_014898875.1 of Fusarium miscanthi. NCBI lineage: Eukaryota > Fungi > Ascomycota > Sordariomycetes > Hypocreales > Nectriaceae > Fusarium > Fusarium miscanthi. The sequence goes on from JAAVUA010000242.1 coordinate 39,887, forward strand.
AATGGCGGTCTCGTTTTGCGTTCGTTCAAAGGCCTTGGTAATGTAATCGATGGCGTCGTAGTATTTGGGGTTGCCGGTCTGCTGCGACAAACGGGTAAACTCCATGCTCATACTACCCAAACTAGCAGCACTCTGGCGGGGTTCCGGACGACCCAATCCTTCTTTCAGGGTCTTGAATTTGATCGTGTGTGGTGGCATATGCTCCGGATTGTCGAAGGTACCGTATAACAGATCTCCCAGCTCAATCGCCTTGGCCAGCAAGGCGCTCTCCCCACTGAGCTCGTATGCGGACAGCAAACCTCCAAGATGTCGAATGGTGGTCTCGAAAACGTTGAATCCATCGGCTGTCGGAATGTCCCAGTCCATGCGGGTCACAAAGTCAACAGCTCTGTAAAATTCCCGCTTCATTCCCATGATCCACAACGTGTCAAGGTTGTCGCAGATGGTCGCAGCCCACCCACCAAAAGTATCATGACCCTCCAAGCTCAATGGCTTCAATTCATCGCTTCCCCAAGCATACTTCTCGTAAGACCTCCAAGTCTTTTTAAATGCTTGCTTGATGTCTTTTCGTCTCTGATCCGCGGTCTCAAGCTCACGCTTCCTCAATTCGGGGTTGGAAAAGTCGTACTGGATACGTGGTAAATTGACAGGTGATCCTCGCGGGGGCTTGGCCATGCTGCTGATGGTCAATGGATGCCGGAGGGTGTGTTTGCTCCAGTCATAGCTGCTGGGGATGAATTGAATGCTGGGGCCAGATATTTCGTTGAAAAGACAGTAGAATACGAGCAATGCGATGAGGAGTGATAATAATGCCCTGGACGGGGTGAATGGCAATCCTACGCCCATATTGAATGAAAAGACAGTCAACGAAATACAGAAATAAGAAAGAATAAGGAATGGTACTGTGTCAATTCAGGTCACCATTGGAACAGCAGAGAGCGTCGAGAATACTACCTGAACTCAATGCCGACCGTAAGAAAGATGAACAGGTAAAGAACAGTTGGGGTCAGCTAACATCTTATAGCTACGGAGTAAAGGGATCGGGAACAAGGATTTGAGACAAGGAACAAACACTCGTTCCCCCACATGCTGACCCTCCGACACGCAAGCTTTCGCTTCTAAGAATAAACATAATCTGCAGACGCGAGATGCGCAGTCACTTTTACCGTCTTTAGTGTCAAGGTATGACATATCAGGTGGAGGAAGGGATATGCACGGCCTGTCTCTCGTATCACACTGAGAAAAGGGCGATTTTCAGGGGCGCGTTAGCTTTTGTGCCCTGAAAGCCAAAAGTCAAAGCTGCTGACGGGCTGAAACCCCTGATTAGCCTCCAGCCAAGGAACAGTTCATGATACTAGGGATAATTGAGACGAGAAAGCTTGGTATTGCATCGCCAAGATTAGACCAACCGCTTTTCAGTTGGTCGCTTTTACCGAATGTGATTCTAGCTTCCGACGATGTTAAGGTTAACTGAACATCAGTTGTGGCGGTGCTGCTGCTGTCAAGCCACACTTACTGACTTTGCCTCACCGCCAAAAATGTCGAAAATTCTGCCACTCTTCCAGCTCTGACAAGCGCCGACGATCAATTCTTTTGCATCTGTCGTACACACAACACAACCAGCCAAAATGTCTTCTATGCGAAATGCCGTGGCGCGACGTCCTCACAGAGAGCGTGCGCAGCCTCTAGAACGTCGAAGACTCGGTCTTCTCGAGAAGCACAAGGTTTGTTGACCTCCCAGTACCCCACTGGAGCAGCTTTTGACGATTGCAGGATTACTCGCTTCGAGCCAAGGACTTCAACAAGAAGAAGGCACAGCTCAAAAACCTCAAAGACAAGGCGGCCGAGCGAAACGAGGATGAGTTTTACTTCGGCATGATGTCCCGAAAGGGACCGGGGTCGAGGGTCCAGGATGGCAAGCGATGGAGCGGAACGGTCGAAGGCGATCGAGGAAACAAGGCGATGGATGTCGAGACTGTGCGGCTTTTGAAGACGCAGGATATTGGATATATTCGAACGATGCGACAGGTTGTTGCGAAGGAGGTAGCGAGACTGGAAGAGCAGGTTGTTCTGACACGAGGTTTCGACAAGCTTGACGAAGACGAGGACGATGAAGACGAGGGCAGCGACTCCGAATTCGACTTTGCCACAGCTCCTTCAAGACCCAAGGGACCCCGAAAGATTGTATTCATGGACGACGAAGAGCAGCGCGATGAGACAATACTAGATCTGGAGGACGCAGATGACGCCGACAAGACAAATGAGGAACTCGACGACGATAAGAAGAAGGAGGCTGATTTCGAGCGCGCAAAGGCCCTCCGTCGTCTCCGCCGCCAATTGGAGAATGCACAAAAGAAGCTCAAGGCCTTAACAGACGCAGAGGGCGAATTGGAGATCCAGCGCGCAAAGATGGCCAAGACAGCGACGTCGGGAGGAACCACACGCAAAGGAAAGAAGATCATGGTGCGGACACGGAAGCGATAAACATCACCTACATCATCAACGGAATAAATACTCATTTGGGGCTTTCTTTGTCATTTCGTGTTCAGTTCGTTACGGCTCGCTAGCTAATAGATACCCTTCAAAACGCCATGGGTTTATGATACAGAAAAAGAACTGGCCGCGCTCGAATTAAAATATATGTCCATGTCCGTGTCCTCATTAATACTTTGACCCTACACACTTGTAACAGCCCTTGAACGCGAAACCGACGCACTTGAAGCTTATCGTCAATATCCAGATAAAGCACGCAAACAGGCCCTTGACGATCTTGACGATGACGCGGATCAGGAAGGGCAGCTTGTCTTCCTTTTCTCGCGGTTTGCTCTTCCCTAAGCTCTCGTCCTGGCTCTCAACGTCAATCTCGAACGACTCCATGTGGCGCTTCTTCCTCTCGTCGCGTTTGCCGATCTTGCTGAGGCGCTTTTCCTGCTTGGCTGTGAGGATGAGGGGAGGCGGTGGCTCGAAGACTTCCATAGTGGGGTTATTCTTCTCATCGGCTGATGCGACGAGGAGCAGGGCTGTGACGGCGACGTCGACGATGAAGTAGGACTCTATCTTTGCAGCGATGCCCGTGTCGATCTCGAGCCAGCCGCCGCCTGTGCCGTCACGGGTGAGCTTGGCGAGATGCTGCGGTGATTCGTTGTGCTCGAGGGTGTATTCTACCCTCGACCAGGATGGCGAGCGCTCGATTGTTACGCAGAAGGGTGTTGCGAGCGATGGGTGCACGAGGAAGTGGTGGGAGCTGTCTTCGTCCCAGACGAGACGGGCGCACTCGCGCTCTGCTAGCATGACGGACTGGGGATCCTGGGCTCGCTCGATGGCCATCTTCGTAGCGGGTGTTGGCATGAGAAGAGCGACGAGGCCATCGTTGGGAAGATGGCGGCGTGATTCTTCTTCGAGGGTCGTGGTGAGAGCTTCTTGCCAGTGTTTTGTGTCGGTGACTTTTGTTCCGGAGGAATTGCTGTTGTGCCCGACGACGCCGCTGATGATGCTGCTTGCTGAAGAACTAGCTTCAGGCTTGGGTGCTTTGTATGGCTTGTTGGGATCATGTCTTGTGAGAGTGACATATGCCGAAGCAGACGTTGGATCTATACGGAGATTGTAAAATGGTTGCGAAGCTGATGAGAGGCTGTACACGGGTGCATCTTTCTCTTGAGCCAGCTTCATGCAGTAGACTCGACCCTCTGAGGGTGAAGCCTGCCATCCGTTTGCGACTTTCCAGTAGTTCTTGAGCTGTTCATTCGAACTAACCGTTGGAATCAGCGGCGGGTCTTGTTGTTGGACATTTCGATGCGGCCATGAAGATTGAGCTGACTGAACGCTCATGGGACTTATGACTGGACTCCGAACGGGGTGTCGAGGGGCTGATCCGGCGGGTGTTTCGTGGTATGTCTGACGACTTATGACAGCTCTCGGCATTTGAGTTGGTTGGATCTCTGTGGGAACATAGTTCTGCTGACCGAGTGGTACCTCTGGGTTATAAGCAGGGAAGATGGACCGCAATGGCTGCGCAGTAGTTTCACCGCCCAGAGGTGGTTTAGCGATTGAACTTCGTGATCGATCACTGCTACTTCTAACAAGGGTGCTTCCCTGCGCAAAGCCAGTATCAGAACGTCCAGGGATCTGAACCGTCGGTCTAGGTCGCTGAACCTTTACGGGCTTGGGCGGTTCACTCTGCACAGGCTCGAACTCAATGGGCGTGTGGGATCTATTCTGGGGAGTCTGGCGTCCATTTCTCGGCGATGCCGGTCTTGGTTCTGGAGACATTGCCCGTGGTGTTGCGGCCCGTCGATCGCTAGGTGTTGGAGCTCGTCTGTCACTAGGCGTTGGAGCTCTTCTGTCACTGGGCGTTGGGGCTCTTCTCTCACGAGATTCAGAACGGCGAGGCTTTGGTGTCTGGTTCCGTGAGACAGGCGGTGGTTTAGATGAGTTGGGACTCGGGAATAGAGAGAACCCGCCTGGGGTCGGAGTCGACATTGTTCTGTATCAAACAGTATATACTTCTTCCCAGAAGAGCAGGGGTATCAAAGGTAAGGGTCCAGACTAGCAAGACGATGGAAAGGACGATTATGCTGCTACCGCTTCATGATCAAAACAAATTGTCAAACAGGCATTCACCATAAACAACAGCAAGCATGGGAGTTCCCCAGAATGGAAAGCATGTTGGTTGATATTATATTCTCATCCATCGCACTTTTAAGCGCTCGCATCTTGGACTAACACGGTTAAAAATAGCATCATGCGGATGGACCAATTGGCGGGGATGTCACACTGCAGCAGGGACCTAAGCGCCCTGGAGGCGCGACTTTCGAGAGGGGAAACTGCAGCGTTATTGGTTAGCACGGAAAGATTTGGGGTGGACGGGGAGTGTTTTTACTGGTCTCTCGGCGGGTGATTTGTGTGATATTGTGCGGGGAGTATAAGTCGGTAATGAGCTGAGAAGGAATTGAACCTATGAAGGATGATGTGAGGGATCATGGTTTCTGGAAATAGTGGGAGGGGCCTCAGATAGGCTCCCCTGGAGGAGGATATCAGGCCAGGATGTCAGAATAAACTGGTCTAGAGGCCTGCTAAGAGATCCTAAACTTGCCTAAATCTTTTCATCGCGTAGGATAGAGGTTGTAGGCCTTGACTCCCCTGGCTCTTATTTCCGTTTGACCGTCTGGAGACCTTGAAACATCGAGGTTCACCGCTTGATGCACGTAACCCTTTGTTACAGTTACATACATGAACTGCCGATTCCACCACTAAAGACTCTGTTTGTGTTCGAGGGAGAAACAGATGCTGATGAATGTTTGATAAGCAGGCCTGGCGGCAATTGTCACAGTTTGTCGGCTCGCTTGAGTAGTCTCTATGACGATCTTGGGCACGAGGCTGTTTGGGTATCAGTTGACAAGCATTGGATGCATGCTCTTAAACATTCTGGGCGTTGGTTCTCACCCTGTTGGACTCCAAGCGGCTGCATACGCTTATCGAGTTGAACTGACTCTTTCAGAATGCCGTCTCGGCATTAATCCTGATCATATGGTATACTGTCTTGTCCTATCCTCACATCACCTTTTATTCTTACAATCCCCCAGCGTAGATGTTCAATACCCCCAAAACGCCACAGATGCAACAATTCATTATCATTGTCCCTCGCCCCTCGGCCGATCCTTCGCCGTAAGTCCGTGTATCCTCTCCCCCCTCTGCTCCATCTCCTTCTGCCTCGACAGCCGCACGTGCTCGGGCAATCCCCACCACTCTCTCATGAACTCCTCCTGGGCCTGTGCGACTCTGGCTTTTCGCTCGCGTTCGCGCTGGCGCTCTATTCGTAGGGCGAACCATTCCTCACGTGCGTCGTCGTGTGCGGATTGTGTGGCGTGGAGCTTCATGCAGCTGTTCATGGAGCGGTGCTCGGCGCGGCAGGCGAAGGAGACGGTGAATGTGCGGCCGAGGGCGCATGCGGCGAAGGCTGGGGGGTTGTTAGTGGTGTCCATGGCCTGATATTGTGGTTTGGGGTTGAAGTTGGTGGAGGTGGGGTACGTGCCTTTAATCTCGTCGGCGCATTCTTTTCGGACTTTTTGGTAGAAGATATCTCGGACCTGTGCTTCTTGTGATGCCGAGAGAGGTAGAGGGTTGCGAGAGGGGACTCCGAGCTTCTCCTCTGGCACCGGGGGGTTCTGGACGGCCATTGCGGCCATGGATCGAGCGCGCGAGGCTCGGAGTCGTAAATATCGTAGGTAGAGTGCCCGAGAGAGCTCGACGAGAGGTGAGTGTGTCGTCGGGGGGGTCGTGGTGGATCGTCGATGGCGATTGAAGCTATATCGGACGAGAAGCTTGCGGGATCTTGAGAGGTGAGCCCATGAGCAAATGGCAGAATTTGCTTGACCGCCTTCCACTTTTGGGTTTATCGGAAGATGAATTGCACCATGATCCAAGACTTCAACAGAAATCATCCCGCTTCATGGTGTTTGTGCAGTTTGGGTAATTGAGCGATATCGTCTTTGTTGAGTATCATTGAGTTCATCGGCGAGACGATGGTTCGCCATATCGGTATCACTATGGCTCACCAACGTGTCTCCAATGTAAAGCACAGAGTGCCAGCGTGAACGCCCTCACATCCTCAGGCGACACAATAAATTTCATTCGATAAGATCTGGCCATTCAGTTTCTATCTTGTAAGATTGTGTTGGAAACTCGCCAGGCATCTTTAGGCAGCATCGCTAGCTTATTGGTGCTGTCTCGGTTGCTGCGACCTCAAGGAACCAGGGCTTGCTTAGATCATCAGTCCTGTTGCACAAGCAACGAGACTTTGCGTGAGTATCACCGTGAATTCTAATTACAAGTAGATATGTTTCCTGTTTCTTGGCTGTATATAATTTTGCTGTAAATATCATGGTATGAGTTGAGCAGTGGTGTATAAAGACCGTCCTCCTCTCCTCAGGCAGCATTACCCCCATATTCACATCACATCACATCAGCTTTTAGCATCCAGTCATAAACCTCTTCGAATTAAAAATAAACATGGCATCTTCATCTCCTACCTCTCAGCCCACTGGGGACTCTCCCCTCCGTGGTCTCCTCTCTGCTGTGTCCTCCGCCCTTGACAAGAGTGCTGGCAAAGACATCTTTGCTATTGGAGGTAGCGTTGACGACGATGGCGACTCCTCTAGTTCAACTAGTAACTCTGTTACCATCCGATGGGATAACAAGGAACAGCTACATGGTCGCAGTCTGAAGCTACCACTCAGCGATGATCCTGTCGCTCAAGATGCTTTCAACAACCTGTTGGCTGATTGCCAACCAGCAACCTTCGGCGTCGGCAGCCAAGAGGTTCTCGATGAAGAGTACAGAAAGGCTGGAAAGATGAACACTGAAGACTTTTGTACCAATTTCAACCCTTATGAACATGGTATTGTTGATACTATCAATCAGGCCCTGGCCCAAGCCAGTGTCACTGATGCCCGAGGCCTCGGTGTCAAGGCCGAGCTTTACAAACTCAATGTAAGCTCAATACGACTGATCCATTGTACTCTTGCTGACCTGTTTTAGGTGTATTCGGGACCTTCTGGCAAGTTCAAGCCCCATGTTGACACTCCGCGATCTGATCGCCAGATGGGCTCGCTCGTCGTGAGTCTTCCTGTCGAGCACAAAGGTAAGGTGTACATGCCTGCGGCTCTTGAATCATTGACACTTACAAAATTCAGGGGGGCAGCTGGCGGTCAGACACGGCGGTCGTGAGATTTTCTTTGACTGGGCGCCCAAGAGCGCCGACGCCATTCAGTGGGCGGCCTTCTTCTCTGACTGTGAGCATGAAGTTCACCAAGTGACTGAAGGGCATCGTGTCACCTTGACTTACAATCTCTTCTGGACCAACTATGGCCCAGCTTCAATGTCAGATAATCTTCGGGCTCTGGACCAAGAGTCCCTTCACTTCTTCACTGCTCTTGAGAAATTACTCGAGAATAAGCATCTCATGAAAGAAGGTGATTTCACATCAAGGTCCTCCCATTTACTCATATACTGACAGGGGCCTAGGTCTCGTAGGGTTCTCTTGCACTCATGCATATCCTCATACTTCCAAATCATCCACCAACAACCTGCACCACATGCTCAAAGGCATCGACATGGTGGTCTACCAAGCCCTGAAGCGCATCCTGGGCACAGCTGAAGTCGCCGCACTAATCGATGACGAGAAGTACCGAGAATACCAGCAAGAGGATATCCCAGAGAGGGTGGAATGGAGAAACGAGCGCAGGAAATACCATCCAGATCTACCAGAGGCCAAGATCACTCAAGCAGAGCAAGACATCTTGGATAATAAGCTGGCTGTCAGCTCTGCTCTGAAACCTGCAGTTGTTTTCAGGCACAACTACGAGGATAGACTCAACCCAGCGGCGGTTGGGTCTCAACCACAAGATCGTTATAGCATTGAGACGCATGGGCAGTGGTATCCCCGAAGAGATATTACGTGGTTGAATGGTCCGCCCGGGTCAGAGGTTTCTAAGGAACTTGCTGTTGCTTTCATCGCCGTGAGTTAAAAAACTGGTTTTAAGGTGATAGATGCACTAACATGAGTTTTCAGTACGGAAATGAGCCTGGTATTGACGCCTACTATACTTCGGCTGTCATTGTCGCAAAGGTGAATGGGTCGTCAAACTCAGACGCAAGCACTCAAAGTGGGAGCGTGAGCGATGCGTCCGAGGATTAGGATTGGGAACATTAACCTTGTCTGGTCTTCTATTGGACAGAGGCTAATGAACATTAGATAAATGAAGTTTATTATATAAGTGTTCTGATCTATTGTGCATCATAGATAACCTTTCGCTCAGCTAAATCTTTAAACATTGGCTTTTGTGACTCAACCTGTACCAACCTTATCATTGACCTCTGTCTTCTATTGGGAAGAACGAGTGTTTTATGAGTTCTTATCAATATTCATCAAAGCAGATCCACGTGGTTCTTCTCCGAAATCTAATTTTAAACACACTGCACGTTTCTTATACTTGGCATCGCTTTGCGTGACGACCGATACAGCGATTAATTTGTATTGTCGAGAAGATTCACATGCCTTTCTCTTCGCATACTTTCTCTATTTCTTTTAAAATGATCTTGATATTAAGAGCTGTAATTTACTCATCTTGTCTGAATGGTACAGTACTTGAGAGTGTTCGATGTTCAGTCAGGAACAGTCTCCTCAGCTCTGAGTTCTTCCCGTACAGTAACCCTACCTGCGAGCATAAAACCTTTAGAGCCCGTACATGATTTGCAAGTCGAAGGAAGTTGGCATCGTCAAGGTTCAGTGCTCGTCGTCAACTTTAAGCTCTCAAAGAAGGAGCACCTCCTCCAGATAAACAGTTCGACTTGGATGAACTGGGTTTCTTTTTGCAAAGCTTCTCTTTACACAGACGAATAGAAATGAAACGCGCATTCATATACAAGTTTTGGTTCTCGCTATAAATATCCTCGCAGTGTCTACTCTGTACGCATAGCAACTTGACCTTTTGCCCATCACGATTCTTACCGTGCCACGATTCTTCAGTTCAAATATCCCGCCTGCGACCAGTCATCACGCTGTTTCAAACACGGTCGAAAATGTCGGACAGCAAGGAGCTGGACCACTCTTGGTTCAAGCGCCCGGAGCTCTTCGTGCCTCAGTGGGTAACGGGATACGCTGTAGAGACCCGCCACGTATCGCGTTGGTCTTGGTTGCAGCACGAAGACCTCCAAACATGGCAGGATACAGAGGACTCGTGCTTCCAGATTGTTTCTATCGATGTCGGTGACGTTGTAGTGGAGGATCATCAAGTGCGGAGTTTCCAGATTGGCATCTCTATCCTTGACACCGAGCGCCTTGGAGATGCGTTGGCCGTGCCTCCTAAACCTGATGTCAACCTGTCTGCGAGGGTTGTGCAGTCTCACCACTGGGTCGTTGGGGACGAAGAATACTCTCCTGAATTTGAGGATATGTTCAGGTTTGGAAGAATGAGGTACGTTCCGATGGACGAGCTGGAGAAGGAGATCACGGATATCGTCAAGAACTGGAATTTCTTCCTCATCACCCATGGACCAGACGAAAGCCTCTCGTTCTTGAGAAACTGCGGCGTATATCTCCGGGCTCTCGAAACCATCGACACTGCCCAGGCTGTGCAGGAAGTCCTCCATCTCCCCTTTGATCAAGTGGTGAGCAAGGACCAGTTGGTCCGAGAGATTGGAATCCCATGTCAAGATCCTTGCTTAGCTGGAAACGCGGCACATTTCACTCTGCGTATTCTTCTCATGCTTATTTATGGAGATGTGAACCGACATCCGCATCGCGTCGGTGTCCCGATGGATCAGTGGTCTCTGCTTTTGAAGAGGATTGTCGATTCACCTCCCAAGAAGCGAAAGCTGAGAAGGACAAGGAAGTCGCCTCCTACAGATTATTCAGAACAAAGTAGCAAGCGAGGCGATATCGCGAACTCCTCCACTTCTTCTCCGTTGTCGTCTCTGCCTTCTACGGGAGACTCTGCGCTTGCATCGAGTCCTGAATAGGTCCCAGATTCGAGCAGTTCGGAGGGAAAAGATTGAAGACTTTAGAGGAGGATGCTAAAATAAACTTAGCAAACAGTACCTTAAGCTCAGGCTAAAGTACCTTAATATTTTTATTACTTAGGGCCAAGATCCTATATTGCCTTGCCTCCCCTTGGAGAGTGTACATATACACTATTGCAAATATATTTTCATTGATCGCTACATCGTATATTCTAACCGTGACTATTGGTATCAAACAAGTGTCAAAAAGCCACCGCTGTTATTGGATATATAAATTACTGGCAAAACAGAAACATAACTCCACGCGCCAAGAGGCCCGATCATTAATCCCTCCTCTCCACTTCATTTACTGCTGGGGATATGCTTGGGTAGGATAAGGCTGAGGCTGAGGGGGCGGCGACATTGAAGCAGGAGGGTGGGCATAGTTCGTCTGGCCATCTAGTTCACTGCCGTAATGCTGAGGAGGGGGAGATACTGCAGCGGGGGGAGGCGTAGAGTAGTTTGTATGACCATCAAGCTCACTTCCTTGAGGTTGAGGCTGCTGATACTGCTGAGGGGGGTACTGTCCGTAGTTCTGTTGGCCCTGGTGCTGTTGGTCTTGGGGAGAATAGGGGGCAGCGGGAGGAGGATAAGCGCCCTGTTGTTGGTATGGGCTCTGGGCAGGCTGGTAGGGAGAGGGAGTTCCCTGAGGAGGATACTGCTGCTGTTGTTGCTGAGGAATGAATTGGCCTTGAGTAGGCTGTTGCTGGTATTGCTGCTGAGGGACGCCCTGAGGTTGAACGGGCTGAACCATGGGCTGGCCTTCGTTGACCTTGGTCTCCATTTGGTAGTTGTTGCTGGGTGAAGGCGAGGCGAGGTTAACAGCGAAGCGACCTTCCTTGCGACCGCGAAGGAACATGATGAGAGTCCAGACGAAAGTGGCGATGAAGAGGAGCCTGAAAGTGAAGTGTTAGTCAACATGTCTTTCATAGCAGGATTGAGACGACTTACCAGACAAGAGCACCGAGACCAGCGACGGCAGCAACCATAGCCAAGCCAGACTTGAAGAGAATAACATTCTCCCCATCGCGCTTAAAGACATTGCAAGTCTTGCTATCCGTAAGACTTCCATCGTCAACACAGCCATAGGCATTAACAGGAACGACGTATTTGGCACGTCTCGCGGCAGTCGCAGCCCAAGCCGCAAGCCAAAGAACCATCATCAAGGCATCGAGACTTAGAACAGCGATGATGTGGTATGCGCTTCGAAGGCTGGGGATTTTCTCTGTGAAGACGGCGTAGGCGATGACGATCCATGAGATGATTGCCTAAATGTGTCAGTGGCGTTGAGATGAAGGAATAGAAGAGGGGATTTACAATGGCCAGAGATAGAGCTTCTTCATCGAGGGTGGCATCGTGCATCAGGCGGCCACAGAGACCGACAATGATGAGAGAGATGAGGAACTGAAAGCCACGGATGATAACAACCCACAGTGGTGTTTGGAGAACATGGTTGCCCTCAACCTTTTCTTGAGTTTGTTCCATAGTAACTTCTGTAACAAACAGTACAGTATAAGTGATAGTGTCAAGCCACGAGAAGCAGCCAAGAGATGTGAAGTGCTAGTGTAAGGGCCAAGACGAATGTCTGCTGGGGGGGATGATATGGCGCACCCTTTTTTTTTTCTCCTGGGGGAAACACAACAGCCTTATAGCTATGCACTTGCACCTTGGACAAGAAGCCCAAGGCAGATTTCAAGGGACGAGGAACCCTTGCGGATGGCGTCGTTAGCGTACTTCAGCCGCACCTCAGCTTGCCCATTCGGGATGCCTCGTTGGCGCCGTTGGGCTCTCTCGGGGTGGAGGGGGACAGGCCATGGTTTCTGGTCTTTTGAAGAATTCTCCGAGTTTCAAGGCAACAGGCGCATTTTATTGTGATAAATGTTGATATGTGTTTCTATTTACTTCTTGTTTTCAATAGTTGAGCTATCGCCAGCAATTACCTGAGTGTAAGTGTCCAGAGCCTTGCTGGCGTTTAGTTTAATTGACAGCAAACGAAAACAGGGTTGCAACGGTACCACCCTACTCAATACCCCTGCACAACACAAGGCACGAAAGTAAAACAGACAAATGCCGTTAAAGGCGGAGTGGCTTGTGGAAATTGGTCTTCAAAAGTCTGGGCAGTGCGACAAGCCACTTGGAGCTATTGCTCCTTAAAATACTCACTGGGGCGTTTCACTAGAAGAAAACGGAGTTTCTAGCTCTTTCGTGAGATGAGATCGGATTTATTGACGAGTGATAAGGCTTGAGTTGGTGAGCAGATGTGTTTCCCAGTTGAGCATGCTGCGCGAGATTTGGCTCGAGGTGCAGACGCCTGCATCAAGGATTTCGCTAAACAACCCATGCCAGTGTCGATCACATGGATGATCTCCCGACAAGATTCTCACTCTCACTGTACCAGGGCGTTTATGTCTTGTTGCCAGACAAGCCAGCTCGTCGTAAAGTGTTCAATAAGAGGTGAGATTTGTCCTCTTTTGGGAGATGTAAGACGGGTGAGGCTTGTCTCATTGGAGCGTTGTGATGGGAAAACACCTGAATGCGGAGAGTGGAGATGGCACATGGGCTGTGCTTGTTCAGCAGTTGGAGCTAATCTGTGGAGGGGCGGAATGAGGATAGGTTTGCAGGGAGAGTGCGGAATTGGAGGATGGGGGAGATTGGGGAGGATACGGGGGAGCCACTGGTAGGGCGTATTCAGCAAGATTCAATTAATAATCCAGTCATTGGATCGGTGTTTAGGAGCATAAGGCTGCCTTGCACGATAAAGCCAGAAGGTATGTGGCGGGTATCGCGAGATATTGGTATCTTCAAGCCAGAAGGGCCGCGGTCCTCCTTGCATCTCAGCCTGTGACACCCGCCTACCCGTGCTCGGCCGTGGTCAATCTACAGGGGTTCAAGTGAAACAAATCACATCTATTAAGTGCTCTAGAACGATGCTATAATGTAAGGGCTCATATCGAGTCCATTCATGACAAAACGCCTTCACCCGCCGCCCCGCTTCATATGATCCAAGCCATCCCATGCCCGGATATCTTTTTCGCTTTTAGTTCTCATTCAAAGTCATTCATATCGTCGTCACCCTTTCCTTTACTGCTCGTTAGGTCCCTTGATCAAGACCTTGATGGCCTCTCCCTCCTTGACCTTCTTGAAAGCCTCCTCGGCCTGCTTGAACTCAACAACTCCAGTGATGAGCTTCTTGACATCGACCTTGCCGGTAGCGACGAGCTCAACAGCGAGAGGATAATCGCCAGCGCCGTAGCGGAATGATCCGCTGGCTGTGGCCTCCTTGATGCAGAATGCCATGATGGGGAAGGTAATGTCGGCCTTGCCCATGCCGCCCTGCACGTAGCTACCGCCGTTCTTGAGGACGTGAATAGATGCTTGGATTGAGGGCTCAGCACCGCTGGCGTCAATGACGACGTCGGCGCCTTCGGGAAGATCAGCGAGCTCGCAGATGTTCTTGGCGTTCTCCTCGGGTGCAATGCGCTGAGATGCGTAGACGTGGGTGGAAGCAAAGTCCTTGGCGAAGTCGAGCTTGCTCTGCACGATATCGACACTGACGATCTTGGAGGCGCCGTAGGCCTTTGCGACAGCGGCGCAGAGAAGACCAACGGGTCCAGCGCCCATGACGACGACAGAGTCACCGGGCTTGACGCGGGCCTGCTTGACGATGTGAACAGCGACAGCGAGAGGCTCAATCAGAGCACCCTCCTGCTGCGAGACATTGTCAGGAAGCTTGAAGCAGAAATCCGCAGGCGCAGTCCAGTAACCGGTCAAAGTTCCGTGGTAGGGTGGTGTCGCGGCAAACACCATATCCGGGCAGAGGTTATACTTTCCAGCGAGACAGTTCTGGCATCGCCGGCAGGGGTAGCCGGGCTCGAGAGCGACGCGGTCGCCGACCTTGAGGGTCTTGACTTTGGAGCCGACCTCGACGATTGTGCCGGCGGACTCGTGGCCTAGAACCATGGGATCCTCGACGACGAACTTGCCAATGGAGCCGTGGACCCAGTAGTGCACGTCGGAGCCGCAGATGCCGGTGTAGTTGACGGCGACGAGGACATCGTGGGGGCTCGAGAGCGTGGGCTTGGGGCGCTCCTCGAAGGAGACGTCGTTGGGCTTGTTGAGGACGAAGGAGAGGTTCTGGCGGGGGTTGTTAGTGAGACGTCATGAGGGGCCATGATGGCGGGGTATGATGTGAGGTGGTCGATGAGCTGGGAAGACGTACGCTGGCCATTGTTGCTATGATTTAGCTGTGAGTGATTGTGGTGAGATGAAAGATGAGAGAAAAGATGAAGAGGAGGTGAATTGAGTCGCGTGTCGTGGGATGATGAAGTAGGTTCGTCACTCGTAACTCAAAGTGGGATGTCCTGTCTTATATGGATCACAGTGGAGTTCAGCAAGACCGTCGCTATCACCAAAAGCAACTGTAGAAATAGCCTGAACAACAATTCTCTGTACGATTAAAAAATTCAGATCATGGCCAAAATCTGCTGATGAGGGCAGCGGCTCATATACCCCAACCTCATCACATGGTCCCTCCCTTCAAATACCCGTAGTCTAGAGTTGACATGATGGCCACACCCCCACGGTTTTTACCCTCGCCAATCAAGATGCCATGATATCGAGAGACCCGAGGCCACAAGACCGACAAGATTCTCCATATGGGGGGCTGTCATGACGGGAGCGCTTGAGGTTCTGGTGATGGCACTTTAGCCAGCGCATTTAACCGCGCGAATGGGAGGGGAGATGCTGGTGGAGTGGGATCCGTCGGTGAGAATTAGACCGGGAAAGCTCCAAGGCTATTTCATAGCTGTGAAGCTAGAGATTCTCTGGATCAGTGGATATTGGCATGGTATTGTTGGACGATCAGTCAAGCAAGAAGGGCTGTGGTTCTCAGATCATCGACTCAGATCATGATAGCATTGCATGGCTTGGCCACCGGCCCATTCCCACACGTAGCACAGTGCTGTCTTCCGGCTTCACAACCGGCGCTTGATAACAAGTCAGTCGACGCCTCCAATTACTTTACCAGCTCAGCAAGTGTGTTTAGCATGATGACCCGGCGTAATCTGTGTTCCTGCGTCAACTTCTCGATCAGAGCTCCGCTGCCGGCGCGGAGCTGCGGCATTGGGAATAGCGTCCGGGTGGTGGATCCGGCCCGGAGCGGGGAGTCTCGGCGATGTGCGATGGGCAAGATTAGCCGGCCTTTGCTGAGTGAACGAGCAGCGACGATCCAAAACTGTAGACTACAGCATCACATGGGACAATCACAGATGCCATACATAGCATAAGGCACTGATGTTAACCGATCTATTACCACCGCTCTCACAGTATCATACAACATTCTCATCTATCATAGCCCGTCAATCAATTCATCATCTTCCCCTTCTATTTAGTTGAGGTTATAGTGCTCCTCCTGGTGGCTGACAGAAGAGTGTCGCTTAGTCGAGCTCTCATGGGGGTAGTCATGCTCAATGGTGGGCTCTCCAAGGTGCTCCTTGAGAGCAGAAGGAGGAGCACGGGCAGCGTCAAGAGCAGCGCCGGGAGACTTGTGCATCTCGTTCTGATAAGATGTGTTTCTTAACCTCACGTTAGCATGAATGCTGTTACATGCGCGAGTGGACTTACGAAGGCTTGGATTGAGATGAAGGAACGCCAGGCACGTTCTCTACCAGTGAGTCGATCCTGTCTCCTGTGCGGACACCCTCGGTCTGCTGGTTCTGGTTGCTTGTTGCATCAAATGGGGAAGTGTTGGGGTTGGAGCCGAGTTCTCGCTGGTTGTTCTGGTTGGCGTTGTTGAAGGTGTTGTTGAAAGACTCGGCGTTATTTGAGCCGGTGTTGTATGTCTCTCGGAGAGAACCACTGTTGTAAGACTCCTGGTGAGAGCCAGTGTTGCTGTTCTCAGTGTTGGAGGGGACCAGTGTCTCCTTGATCTTGTTCATGAGGTCTGCCATTTTGTTCGAGTATTGAGTGTTAAAAAAGTGGTGTTGTAAGTGAAGTTGGGTAAAGCTTCGATATAGATGGATGTTTCTAATGGCAAGACTTCCATCGCGGACACGTCTCTTATATACATGTCACCTTCGCCTCTTACACTCATCTCCTCATTAGTCCATCATAGCCCTCTAATCAGTCATGGCCACGAAACCCTCTCATTAGACAGCTCGGCTGCTGCGTCATGTCGAAATCGTCATGACGTCGAATGATCGGCAGAGGCTCCATCACCGTGCGATAAGCATATTCCAAACCTAAAATTAGTGCTCCATTCCCTTGGTTTTTGTTCCTGGGGCTATGTTAGATAACCCGATTCTTCTTCGGGTGACATTGGCCAAGCTTTTGGTTGTGCTAAAAACCCTGGTTTGGAAGACATCATGCGTGGGGCTGCTATCTTCCGCGGATGCATCGCCAAGATGAGGGGTCTTTCTGAGAGCAATGAGAGGGACTTGAGGTTGCTTATTACGTAGATGTGATAATTGTTCCTTGTGGTGAGAAGCTTATTCGGGTGAAGGCGTACCACGTAAGCTCAGGTACGGATCATGATCGAGATGGATGGTTGAACGGGGTGGTTGCAGCAAGGTCACATGTAATGGCGCAATCATCGAAGGCGACTTATCAGCGATCCCAGTTCAACAACATCGATTACATACGATATCAAGATAATCACCTCTGATACATCCAGTATCCAGCTCCCAATGCAGCAGCTGCTCCAGCCCACGGCATAACAACCATCGCAGCAGCAATAACATTGCTCGTAAACTTCTCTTTAACAATCCTCCGTAGTTCCGCTGCCTCGTTCACCCAGGGAAACTCCTCCTCCGGCACAGGCTTGTCCAAAAATTCACAAATGGGCTCCCAGCCTTGACCCATGCGATACTCTAGCAGCTGCTCCTTAGGCACCATCTCGCGGATGACGCGGTGATGGCGGTCATACGTTTCTCTGCCGTTCTTTCGAGCTTCTTCGACTGTCTGTGCTTGGAAAAGACCTAGGATCTGCTTTCTTGCCGTTGGGCCTGCTCTTGACCCAAGGAGTGGCTCAACAAATCTGACGGAGGCCTCGGCGATAGGGCCCCAGAGTTGTTTGAAAAGAGTCTCGTCAACGCTCTTGAACCAGCGCTCATAATCCCGAATTACAAGGATGACTTTGGCATCGGGGTACGTCTCAATGAGCTGCGGTGCGTAGATAGACGCTACATCGGTGGTGGCTTCACATTCTCCCCAGATCTCATCCCACTGTTGGCGGGTGAAGGTCTCCCCGGAGTATGTCGGAAGAATCGGGAATGAAGCGTCTGTTGCGCGCTCGAGGTTCTTCCAGGCGTCTTTGTCGTCGATGATTTTGAGACCGTGGAATACATCTTTGTAGCCGAGAACGGTGAGGGCTTCAGCCATTGACGCGGTGCCTGTGCGGGGGAGGCCGAGACAGAGGACTTTCATGTCTCGCTTTGGCTTGGGAGTTTTTGTGTCTGACATTTTGAGGGATTGATTGATGTGAAGAGGTTTGAGTTCTTTGGGCTTCGGCTTGAAGTCATTGATCTTCAGACCGCAAAATGAGCCAAGCCCAAGTGCTTACCACGCGTCACGCTAATGCGACCGCGTAGGATTTCACAGGTTGAAGGTTCACGTATGAAGTTATGTACTACATTGTGAAACATACATCTCTTCCGCTAAATCCGATCCAGTAAGTAGCCTTTCCCTTCCCTTACAAGCATTGGTTTGCAATTGAGATGTTTATTTTCCTGACACACCTCCGAGCATGGACGGAGATCCGTAACACTTCGCTAATATCACCGCATTGAACAAAATCACTCTAAACATTAAAAAGGTGAGTCACGCAGGAAAGAATTGATTCATGATTTAACATTTGACTTCATTAAAGAACTATTTCCGCTTATGCATAGGTAATCTCAAGAGTTCTGGAATATCCATCCATGATCCTCTTCATCCTCCTCTCATCACAGCCAACGGCGTCCTCTGTGGTTCATTTTAGGTTTCCTCCGGTAGCGAGCTCATATCTCATGTCTACGGCTCATTTATTTCCTCCTCGTCCACCTTTTTCTTGAACCCTTCCACGTTTTTGTAAATCCGTTGTTTGCACCGTTTTGAGTTTTGGGCTATCTACCTCTTCATTGGCAGAATTATAGCAAAGAACCTTTTCCCTTTACCGGGAATTCGTTCACGCCTTCTTCTCGGCGTTGTTGCGTTGAGCAGCAGCTTGTGCGTCAACCTTCTCAGAGTCGTGACGGACGCTGGCTTCGCTGGAGTCAGGGGTGAGATACTCGCCGAAAGTGCGCTGCTCAAGATCCATGTCCTTCCACTCGACGCCCTGGTTCTTACGGGCTTGTCGGCGGAAGTACACTCGCTTGGCGAACTTCCAGGCCTCGATACCGCCGAAGAAGAGACCGGCGGCGATGAAGACGATGGCCCACTCCCAGGTGATACCCTTGTGCTTGAACACGGTGTCGCTGATGACGGGGATGTACTGGATGGGGAAGAGGGTGACGAAGCCGAGCATGATGGCCCAGAAGAGGAACTGGTTGCGCCAGACATCGTGCATCCACTGGGTGAAGTAGAGCTTGGAGCCAGGCTGCATGCGGAAGAAAGATCGTCGCTTGTCAATCATCTCCCAGGCAAGGAAGAGGGAGAACCAGGTGAGACAAGCAAAGGTGGTAGCACGGGCCTTGAAGACGGTCTCACAGCTGTCGCTGTAGTTGTCGTTACAGTCCTCACCGAGCTCACCGTTACCAAAGGCATACAGGCGGAGGACGAAGGCGCTGAGGCAGAGAGCAGCGATCCAGAGACCGTAGACACACATATCGATGATGAACTCGAGGGAGAAGACACCAGTCTTGAGAGAGATCGGGGGTCGGCGAAGGATACCAGCGACAGCGCGCTCGAAACCGAGACCCATGTCGGGAAGACCAGAAGTCATCATGATGATCCACATGATTTGGACAGGAGCGATAGGGAAGACGGAGAGACCAGTCTTGTCCTTGAAGACGAGACCGACAAGAAGGACGACAGCTTGGGCGACGTTGGTGGCGAGCACGTGGAGGATGAACTTCTGGATGTTGTCGAAGATACGGCGACCTTCCTCGATGGCGGCGACGATAGAGGCGAAGTTGTCGTCGCTGAGAACGATATCGGAAGCATCCTTTGCGACGTCGGAACCGGCTTGACCCATGGCAATACCAACATCGGCACGGCGGAGAGAGGGAGAATCGTTAACACCATCACCAGTCTGTCAAGTTAGCATGAGACATTAGGAAAAGAGACGAGGGTAAGAACATACCATAGCGCAGAACTTGTCTCGGCGGTGCAGAGCTTCAATCATGCGGACCTTGGTCTGAGGAGCACATCGAGCGATAACAAGAGGGAGGAAAGGAAGCTGGTCGACTTCATCATCGGTAAGGCCATCGAAAGTAGTAGCAGTCATGACCATGGTAGCAGCAGTGTCCTCGGCGACGAGATCCATACGGGTAGGCAGGATTCCGACCTCAATGGCAATAGCCTTAGCGGTCTCCGGGTGATCACCAGTAAGCATGTGGACAGAAATACCCGCCTGATGGCACTCTCGAACAGCGGGAGCAGACTCAGGACGGGGAGGATCATAAAGACCGACAAGACCACGGAAGACGAGATCACACTCAACAGTGGTACGGTCGATCTCATCACCCTTCTTCATGTCGACGTTGTAGGGCTTAGAAGCAAGAGCGAGGACACGGAGACCCATACCGGCGAAAGACTCCATGTTACGGAGGATCTGCTCACGGAACTCATCGGTGATGGGAACTTGCTCCTCGTTATCCTCGGGGCAGTATGTAGCACAGGCACCAATGACACGCTCGACAGCACCCTTGGTGAAAGCGAATAGTTGGCTGGTTCGGTTATCCTTCATGATGACGGACATGCGCTTGACATCAGAGTCGAAGGGAAGCTCAGCGATCTCACTGTACTGGTTGGCAGCATCGTGGCTGGTAAGACGAAGACGGTTCCAGTCGAAACGAGAGGCAAGGACCTGGATGGCGATCTCGGTAGGGTCACCACGGGCGTGCCATTCACCGTTCTTCTCGTTGACGGTGGCAAGGTTGGCGAGAGAAGCGACTTCGAGGAACTTGGTGAGGGAAGACTTGGACTGGTTGAGGAGCTCGCTGATGGGTGAAACAGAGCCGCACTCATCACCGCCCTGCTTAAGAGGAAGCTCATGGGGCTGGCTGCGAGACCAGCGCATGTCACCAATGGTAGGGTTGAAAGGCTCGGTGGTGTTCTCGATGAGATAGGTTCCCTTTCCAGGAGTCCAGGCTCCACGGGCAACCATCTTACCTTGGGTGAGAGTACCGGTCTTGTCAGAGCAAATATCGGTAACAGCACCAAGGGCCTCAAGAGACTTGAGGTTACGGACAATAACGTTTCGCTCAACCATGCGCTTGGTACCAGCAGCCATGGTGATAGTCAAGACGACGACCAAACTAGCGGGAATCATGGACAAACCAGTAGCGACGGCATAGATGATAACCTGTTGGGAGGCATCGAAGTCGTTGGCAGCAAGGACGATAATGGCACAGATAACAGCAGTACCGAAGAGGTAGATTGCCAGGCGGGAGAGCTTCTTCTGGAGAGGTGTGCCGACGTTGACACCGAGGAAACGACCAACGGCATCGGTGAAGGTGAGAGTGTAGGCTTCGAGATATCGGTGAGGCTTGGCGGAACCATCAGCCTTACGCTTCACGGGACGGACCTTGCTGTCCTTCTTTCGGAGGGCAGCAGCGATAGCACCGATTTCAGTGCTGGTGCCGGTAGCGAAGACGATACCCTTGGCACGACCCTTTGTGACGGTGGAAGAGCTGTAGGCGACGTTGATACGGTCGCCGGGTCCGGTGTTGTCTTCGAAGACTTCATCCTCGTTCTTTCGAACGGGGAGAGACTCACCAGTCAACATGGCCTCATCAGTCTCGAAGTTAACAGCCTCAATAAGTCTGAACTAATTAGTAAAAAGCCCCAGTCTAAGTGCCGGGCATGGGGACTCACCGAATATCAGCAGGGATCGTATCTCCGGTCTTGATTTCCACAAGATCACCGGGAACGACCTCAACGGAAGGGACTACCTTGGAGTCTCCATCGCGCACAACACTAGCAGTGGGAGAAGACATGGACCGCAGAGAGTCCATGGTCTTCTCAGCAGAGTACTCCTGGAAGAAACCAACGGTGACATTGAGACCAATGATGAAGGCGACAACACCACCCTCAATCCATGACTTGATACCGAAAGAAACAGCCATTGCAAGAATAAGCACCTTGGCAGACGTCAGTAATCATCAACACAGCGCGGACAGGGGTGTTCATGTGGTGTGAACAAGTGGGTTAGGGAAAAAACGACGGGCTGCCTAATCAGGAAATATGCAGTCGAGAGGCGAAAAAAAATAGTTCAGCCATCGAGATATGCTTAAACCATAAACTTTGGAGTGTGTGGGGGCTGAGAAGGGGGGGAACTGGACTGTTTTTTTGAACTCACCAGCGTCATGGCGTTGGCGACCTGAGCGATGATGATCTTGAGAGGCTGAACGCCATCAGCTTCGCCGAGATCGTTGTTGCCAAACTTCTCATGTCGTTGCTTGGCCTCGGACTCGGTGAGACCGCTGAGGGTATCAGTCTTGAGCTCGTCGACGACCTGGTTGAAACTCAGGGCGTGAGCGGGACGGCTCATGGGCTCGTTGCTCTGACCAGAGACATGGGTGTCGACGGAGTCGTCCTTCTTAGCCATGGTGTAAGTCGAAGCTAGCGGGTCGCCAGCGTGGAGAGTTGCTTGTTGTTGTATACCTTCGACTCGGTGCCGGCTTGGAATGTATACATGAGTTGAAAAAGACCCTTAAGCCTATGTCTGGGGATTCCTGTAAGATGATTTGCAGGAAGCCTTTCGTCTGGCGTCGGAGGGTCGTTGGAGATCTAAGTGAAGAGATCCTTGGGAAGAGGAAGAGAGGAACAAGAATTGATGGTGCGGGGAGATGGGGAAGGTCTTATAGACGTCTGTCCCATCTTGGACGACAGAGACAAGAGGCAGAGGCCGAGCAGTCAATGCTTATCTCGCCAGAGTCTTGGCTCAAGTCACCATCGGGGTTGAGAGTTGGATTTCACATCCCCAGCGGACCCCACATGGCCAAGAGCATTACCCAATTTTTCCTTCTCTGCGTTACTGCCTCTCTGTTCCAAAGGCGGGGAGGCATTGGGATTGGGCATTCTGGGAGAGTCTTGGCGATGATACGAAACCTTGGTTTGTTGTTGTGTTGTGGTGAGAGTAGCACAAGGACTCTTAGAGTGTACGCCCCCCGGTCTTGTCCGAGAGTCCACTCCGCCCCGGGGGGGTCCCACTGGTGAGGTTCCCTGGGGTTGATTGGTGAGACGCCCAGACGGCGCCGTCCTGTACGTACGGTGGTTCAAGAGGCTGTTCGCCGTCGGCACGTCATTTGGAGACTTTGCAGCACTGGCTACCAAGCATCCTGTGACGCGGCGTGGCGGGCTCGGCATCAATTGGCCTTCCTGAGTGGGCGACGTGAGGCTTGGTATTCTTGGGAGACAAGGGTTAAAAGAGAACCATACCAGCGCCCATTGCACTACTGGGTTCAGAATAAACCCGAATTCGAATTGCCTTGGAAGAGGGGACAAAACAGCGGTATTGACAATATCGTCAGTGCTGTCTGGGGTTTGCAATGTCAGACAGAGCCTTGTTTGAAGCCTTGCTCGCCGTCACCTGGTGAGGCTCCCTCGTGAGGCTTTCAGGGACCTGCCAGTGCCGTCACCGATGGTGGATACACGCTGCAACCGAGTTCAGTTCACTGCATCTTCAGTGCATAAGGCCCCTAGAACCCGACGTTAGACGAGTGCGCTCCCAGAACCTAAAGAGACCCCCTCCCCCTCTTTTCTCCCTCGCCCATGACACACACCATTGATTCAACTCTGTAATGTGGTCTGCTTCGGTGGTATTCCCTTCTCGACGAGGAAGGATCAGTATTGGCATTCTCTGGGCATACATAATTTCTTCCCGCCAAGTCGTCACGTCATTGGGTCGTGGGCAATCATCGCCGTCAACCTGGGCTCCGTTTTATTGCTTTGTTCTTCTGGCCTGTTTTTCTATCTGCACGTTGGGTGATGTCGTAGCTGTAAGTCTGTAGGCATCAATCAAGTTCATTTGAGAGGCAATACTTCATATCTCACCTGCGACAGAAAAGAAACGGGACCGGGTATGAGCCGATTGTTGTTCTCTCAGCTCGCGTTGCTACGGCCCGGATTTACATCCCATACATCACGGAGGTCCGAGACTGCACGGCACGGACTTGCTGAGGCTGCCCGTGAGTTACTGGCCAGTCTCGTGACTTGCAACCGTGGAGATCTTGGGGTTCAAGATCAGATCTTGAGATATGTTTGGCTGGGGAGACGGGCTACTCAACGCGTTACGCAACTTTGCTTAGCTTATCCCCTTTGAGAAAACTCCCTCGCAAATCTTCGCCAAGGATGAGGTGCAGGCACTGCCACCCTTGGCAGAAGACTTGATGGTGTTAGTCACAGACTCTTATCTTTGCCCAGAGTCTGGAGGACGCCTTAGCTAGCCCAAGTACCTCGATGTTTAGCCTTTCCAGATAAACAGGGGCTTGAGATGCGTGGTGCTAGTGCACTAACGGCGCCGACATGATCCCGGTGGCTTTTGCCACTGAGCTTATCTCTCAGCTGTCAAGCCAGTATTTCCCACGTGACCGACTTCCACTGCTTCTAGAAGCCATCCCGGCATGCGAGTACATGGTACGTAATCAGTCCTCCACCAGATCAGCCAGGATTCTCCTCCAACGTACGTGACAATAAGCTTAAATCATCGGCATCTTGTTGAACCCAGGTCCACTAATCCTGGTACACAATCTCCTTCAGAAATCTCTGCGCTATTCCTTTTAGCCTCATTCCAACAGCACATCGAGCAGCGAATGAGATGTCCTAGAGTCTGCGCGTTGCATTGCGATTACATACAACTTCTCGAACAGATACAATGCCAATTCTCTGCGATTCACGCGCATACATACACTAGCCTCCCCTATCTCCGTTTACTTACTAATGGATCCATTCGAGGAAGGCCGTAAAATAGACGGTAAAGAACACAGCCGTCGATCACTGCCTCTCGCAGCTCAAAAGAGACGCCGGACGCGGAGACGCTGACGCCTGACTATGGTGAACTACCAAGACGGGAACGAGAGAAGCGCCGTATGCCGCAGCAAGACGGGGAATTAGGATTCTCTCGATCCACTCTAGACGACACTTTGTCCTCACAGAAACGGGGCGCTTATGCCTGGCACAACCATGCGCGGCCACTGCGAGGCTCCCACGGGAAGAAAAATAAACGGGGTCGCTCACTCTCCTCCTGCCATTGGACCCGTCGCCTCCGGATGCTGTCTCGGGGCGGACACTGCGGGGCGTCAACCTCCCCACGGAGGTGCCCCGGTCTCCAGATGGGAGCCTCTCTGTGGCCGAGATGTTGTCTTCTTTCTTTTCTCCTGTGAGGGGGGTTTTAACCCGGATGTGTCGGTCTCGCAACACTTCGCTGCGGACGTGAGACAATGCGTGGGGGGGGTTGCTTTGCTGAGGAATCGCAGCACCATTGATGTGAATTCCGTTATGGGGAACAATATACCCGGACTTGTCTATCTCCATTTGGGAGGAAAAAGTAATTCTGCTGCAGGTCCCGCGACGTGCAGCTTTGTAACTTGCTCGCCAACCATTGAGTGGCTTGAATAGTTGCCGTTATTGCCGTACAGCAACAGAGTGCAGCTGTAATAAGCCCTGGTCTATTAATGGGATCATCTTGGGCAGCCGTGAACGGACTTCGGCATAAACGTGGTGATGCTCGGTCTTCTTTGTCGCGGGAACGGCGGCCAAAGTGACCAAAAACCTGGGGACCCGGCGCCGGAGGTCTTTGAGTAGGAATTGGCAGGGTCTTCAGGCACGGACATGAACATCGGCCGGGGGAGTTTGCGAATGCCTTGATACACGGCAGATGGGTACGCTCGGGCTTCGGCGATCATCTCAACAAACATCGGAGCACCATTCTGACATTGCGGCTCATCCTAAGAGGCAGTAAGCCGAGCCTCTTTCTTGCGAGCCATTCAGAGCCGCGTCTTCAACAACCTACTCTTTGAAACAATAAGATTCATCGTTATCAGCCGCAGGGAGTTGAGTCTACCAAGCACTTGGCGATATGGAACTTGGCCGAAAAGCTCTCAAATCCACCGGGTGATATGCCATCGTACCATAATTCGAAGGACTTTGTCTTGGCTTTTCGACAGCCCTGGCATAAGCGCCAGATTTCCCCAGGCTTCCACGATGGCTTGCAAAAACTCCGGGGTGAACCATTCAAGTGATGAGAGCTTCAGCCATGTCGACGCAGCCAAGCCTTCAGGCAATGGATGCGGTCTGGGCCTCTAGAATTGAAGGCCTCAAGATGTGCGACGCTCTCGAGCCTCTTTTTTTTAATTCTCCATGGACGATCCTTGTGGGGGTTACAAATAGGTGTTTAGTGACGAAAAGTGAGCGGATACAGTTGAGATATTGGTCGGGCCTTTTCGGTTCTTTATCTCGCTGGTGCTGCAGGTTAAGATTTAGATCTATCTGCTACAAGTAGGCGGATCTATACTATGTCCCGTATACTATCTTTATTTGTTACGCGTATCGGGGTGAGTTACAGAGTACGAGGCAGATTTTAAGAAATGCTAGACTACAGGGTACGAAGGCTTCAAGGGTTTCCACCCACCATCTTGGACCAGAGATGGATGTCTGAAGCCAAGTCAATACAAGGCGCCAAGTTGATCACCAAAAAGCTTCTCAACACGTGTAGCCACGATACAAGATGTGCTCGCAACCATCCACGATTCCTCTGTGACAATATTTTGCTGCAAGAGGATCAAAACGTGCATGCTGCAGGAAGAGCAAAAAGGAAAGGGAACACGAGAACAAACGGCAGCGGAAAAACGGACACACGCCCCCTACAGCACAGTTCAGTTCAGTGATGGAGCGGAACGGTCAGCGGCCCCACAGGCGTCTCATTGCCAAGACGAGCAGTGTTTGGGTGAGGCAGGGTTGTCGTGGGGCGGCGGAGTGGGGAGTGGGCTTGGGCGGAGCCACTCGTAGCGAAGAGGTTCGCAGAGGAGGACACGTGCCCTCCGCTGGAGGACCCCGGAGCGGAGGGCGTTGCATCAGGAGAATTTGAAGAGTCTGGTCTGGTCTGGGGGAGGAGGAGGAGGTTGGGACAACTTCAGTTCGAGAGGACATGTCACTCCTGCTTGACATTGTTCATTCTATTACTCAACTCCCCGCGTCGTGCTTCTCGCCAAGTCTATCTTGAGCGAAGAAGCATTTGACAAGAGCCTTGGCTTGAGACAGGTCGTAATACGACAGCCCTCTACGGACCAAGTAGTCGGTTATACCACAGATAAAAAGCAAAGACAAAGGCGACTGTCCGGTCCACGCCGAAGAAGTGAGCAGATTCTCGAGTCTCGACTGTAATATCTGTTCATTGCGAGGGGGCGAGATTGTCCGGACTTTGGTTGAACTTGGCGATGTCACGACGTCACAGTCTTACAGCCCGCAACTAAATGTCCGAAGACACAATCAAGCACGCAGTGAGAATCCTGCTGAGCGATCGATGATGACCTCGGATCACAGAATCATCGACCGGATGGAAGGGACATGCAGGCTTGCAACCAGGGCCTCAATAAACGCTCATTATGACAAGAAAGCCAAGAGCGACAAGACTTTTCCCTGTGGCACTCCATGCTTTGCTTGAGTCGATGAACATCGCTGGAGGCGAAAACGCCCAGGCCGCCAAGGGAGAGCAATCAGACCCAACGAAACAACCCCAAACGAGAGACCGAAGGTTCAATATTTTCGTGTTAATCCCTGCTCGAGCAAGTGTCAACGTGCAGGATTTCTCGTTCAGCCTGATCGACAGCCACCATCTTGAGGCTACTCGCCAATGGCAATTCGAGAGATACACAGGATAAAAACGCACGCGACCATATTCAGAAAAGAGAACATCCCTTGGACGCACGAGGGGGAGATAAAGGGCCCCTCCCCCGCCTGAGGGATCCTCTTGGCGCTGCGAGACTCAACTCGACTCAACTATCGTCTCCCCCAACCGTCGAGTTTAATGCACCCGGGAGGTAGTCCCGGTTGCTGTTACTGTTACCTATCGGACAAGGGTGAGTGAGCTAATATTGACAATTAGAAACTCTGTTTATTAGTTATCGCCGTTAAGCTGAAGCCGGGAAAGCTTGGCGTGAACTTCGCTTGACTAAGTGATGCATGGTTGAGAAAGTAATGTAGGTTGCGATAACGTTAACGTCGTTAATTAACATAGCTTAGAAACAGTCTCCAAAAAAAACCAATTCGCCAACCCCCAACACCTTAAACACTCAAGGTCTCCTTAGACCTTGGCCATATGATGAAGACAGCACTTCCAATCACCTCCAGGTCCTTGTCGAAAGACGCTATGGCACCAAGCCTCGGTCGCCATCATCTCTCCATTCTGGAGCTTCCACGCAGTGACGCGGTAGTTGAGCGCCGAGGCCATGAGGTCGATCTCTACAAACTCGGGCTCGTCGTGGATCTTGTACGCCGT
This sequence comes from Fusarium miscanthi, assembly GCA_014898875.1. Taxonomy (NCBI): domain Eukaryota; kingdom Fungi; phylum Ascomycota; class Sordariomycetes; order Hypocreales; family Nectriaceae; genus Fusarium; species Fusarium miscanthi. The sequence goes on from JAAVUA010000242.1 coordinate 68,079, forward strand.
CCAGGGCTCGTAGCCATCCTCCATGTAGTCGTCGAGAGAGGGCTCGGTGCGGGGTGAGTACACCTTCTGGTCTGGTTCGCAGAGGACGGCGTCCTTGGTGATGTATTTGCGCATGACCTCTGGCTTTTCGGAAGTTAGGGCGCGCCAGAGAAGGGCCGAGGCGTCGAGGGTGCCCTCTCTGTTGCGGTACTTGATTGTTCCCTTCTTTGGTTCGCCCATTTTGATGGTGGCGGTGGTTTAGTGTCAGGTTGTAATTTGGTGAGAGATATGTGATAAGATTCACAATTGACAAAGATGAAGACAACACGAGTTAATGAGTGATATGAGAATTTCCCCTCTTGAATTGACGTAGATATTGGTATTTCTTGAATCTGCATCTTCAAAAACCTGGCATCGTCGGATCCCTGCTTATCCTGACGTCAGAGCCGCGCAAACCCTCCAAGCAGGATATTCCCGACATCCAATTGCAAGTAACAGGTTATTCAATTCTATTTCACATGCTCTCTCTATTCTTGCTTTTTTTGCCGTCGTTTCTATGTACAAGATTGTCTGCCTGTTCTCACCTCATGCCCGTCATCGCACTGCAGTCTTGGCGTTGAGAATAGATACCACCACGTTTCTCCGCCATTCGATATCGTGATTTACGATCTATTCTTGGACGGGAAGGTGTTCGCTTCAACAAACTTTTAGTTCAACGATAGACTCGTTGCCAAGAAGAGCCTCCCAAAGGCTAGACTTTGGAGAGGGGAAAAGTGGATGTGACGTCGAACAAGGGGTCCAGACGAGACACTGTGCAAGGCGATTATTGAAGAATGGTTTATTAATTCATCACGTCGTGAGTCGTTACAACTTTCGTAAGAAACTAAATACAATATTTCCCATGGTTCTTCTTAATAGCCAAGCAACCTGTACACTATTCAGACTAACCGTGTCTTTTTATTTCCATCTACGCCATTTCTGTAGAGAAAAAAGGAAAGCAAAATTGCGTCGTGCAAGATTTGTCTATAGACAAACACACAAGAAAAACAATGTTCGTCGAGAACATAACTTTAGTGAAATCTCTCCTTGATGTACACCATGGCTGCGAATCCAGCGCAGCACTTTGTGCTCATCTCATGCTTGCACCAAGGACACTTGACCGTCATGGTAACACTCCCGGCAAAATCTGTTGAGCCGGCGCTCAGTACACCGTCGGGGTTAGACATGGCTTCGTAGAGCCTGCTTGGCATATCGTGGTAGCGCATGCAAGCGCAGCACTCGACAAACATCTTGGCGCTTGGTTCGCCGTGGTGCAGATGCTCCAGGTTCGACTGCCGACGGAGCGTCTTGATTGTTGCTTCCGGGTCAGAGACGGTCGATCTATGGCCGCTCTTGACGGAGCGGAGATGTCCTTTGCTTCGGGGCTTGTGCTTGAGAGGGGGGTATGTTGGTGTTGAGGCGAAGCTTGTCTCGTCGGAGGAGACGGGTGTTCGGTGGGGTGTTGAGTTGCGGAGGTTGGCGTTTGAGAAGGCTTCCATTACTCTGTTGGCAGCTTCCTGGATGGGGTCGATTTCGGGGTCGGAGGGGTTGGTGTCGAAGCGATCGATGGGTGCCATTTGGGGGGAGTTTGTGTAGGACCAGTAGGGACTGACGGGGCCGGCGGCTGCGTACATTGAGGGCTTGATGCTTGCAATGTTGGGCGAGTGGCCCATTTCAGACTGGGGAGGGGATGTGTGTGGTGTGCTCATGGGAGATACAGTTTGGATCCCATCGGAGTATGAGGAGTCTGATGAGCTTGTAGTAGGGCGACGACCGGTTGGTGAGCGTGTAGTTCCTGGGTTGAGATGCTTCACCGGAGCGTGAACGTGCTGAGTGCGAATTGGGGCATCATTAGCACCAGCCAATCCCTTGGGCACGGGCAGATCTGTCTTTAGTGGCACAGGCGGTCCAACAGAAGATGCACTGCTCATCTTTGACGAATTACTCTCCCTGCTCATCGTAGACGACACCGAGTTCTGCGCAGAATGACCTCTGCTGAACGCACTCTTGGCAGCATCCTTAAGCTTCCATTTCGTGGGCACAGAGGGTTCTGAATCAGCAGTGATCGGCTTCGGTCGAACACCCGGCGAAGTCTGTTCGTAACGGATGCTCGGGGGATTGTGTCTGAACAATTTATCCTTGGACTTTGATGACTCGACCGGAGCGCTCTTGACTTCGTCGGAAGCCGGTTGGTTGTGGTTGAGTCGTGTGAGGAGTGTGAGAGACCCTCGCTTTGAGCTTCTTCGGGGCGGTGTTGGAGGGATGGAGAGACTTGATGCTGCCGATGAGCGTCGGGGCTGGGGTTGTATTGAGGTTGTTATTGGGGGTCTGGAGACGGTGATGGTATCTTGCTGAGGAGGCTTCTCAGTGTCTTGGAGCTTGGCGGCTTGTTTCATGCTCTGGTTCGAAGAGCGAGGTGTAAGGCCTTGCTCCGACCCCTCCTCCTTCTTGATGTAAAGACCGCCTCGCCTGTTCAGACCCTGGGCTTTGTTGTACAGGATCTCGCTATCGGGCGTGCGCACTGTGTTCTGATCACCCTCATCGTCCGTGTCAGCGACTGCGCAATCATCACTGACAGAACCACGTCGAGCTCGAGCGCTCCACAGGTAAATATTGACTGAGCCCCTTCGACTAGGAGACTTGGGCGGTTTCGATTGGCCCCTCGCACCGGATGTGTTGATCGAGATAGGCGGGTACGCTCTTCGTTTGGCATCTTCCTCTTTCTGCTGGGGATTGACCTTCAGAGGCGTGAACGACCCATGGCCGAGGAACGACTTTCGCATGGCTGGATGAACTCTGCTATCGCCCTTGGCTTGATCCTCGAGGACTTTCTGGTGGAAATCCTCCTTCTTCTTCTCAAGCTTCTTGCCACCCAAGAAACCAGTAGGGCTGGTCTCATCGAATGAAGCTCGCTTGATCTCAAATGGCTTGCGGAAGAGGGAGGTGAGCGAGCTGGACCGACTGCGTCTGGGCTCTTCGGGATCGTCGTTGTTTCTACCAATCGAGAATCCCAATAAGCTCGACGAGCGCGATCGTCGCTTCTGTGTTGTTGGAGGCGGCTCAGTTGTGCTGCGTCCTTGGGTTCCAAGAGACGGAGGCGGCGGCTTAGGTTTACTCAGCTTTCGGCCGCGAGGCTTGGGAGCGTTCTTCCAAGCTTCTTCGAGAGCCTGGTTCATGGCTAATTCTTGCTCCTTCTCCTTCGCCTTTCGTTTCTCCTCCTCTTTTCGCTGGAGCTCCTTTCGCTTCTCCTCTTTCTTCTCCTTCTTCTGGCGCTCGTAGGCTTCCCAGGTGGGCGATTGACACATAGAGCGCTGCTCTTCTACGTCAGGGGGGAACATGAACGCCACGGTCTTGTGAGCGGGCTTGTCGTCATTGAGCTGCTCCGGTGAGGATGATTGAGAAAGATCCGTTCCAATGGGCTTTCGGGGGATCATATTTGGCGACTCTGAGCGCTCAGGAGCTGAGAAGAGAGGGGGAGGAACAGCGGAGTAGTTTCGAACAGGTGTAGGACCTTTCTTATCCTTCGGTACCAGTTCAAAACGACGAGGGTGGCCTGGACTGGGTGGTACGGAGCCACTGCTATCAGTGCATGCCGGAGATGGAGGCACAGAGCCTTGGTGTGTTCGCTGAAACTGTGCGAGTACGTCAGCCAAACCCTCCAGAATCGCGCCCGGTTCTGTGCTTACATTGAGCTTCTTCTCCAGATCGAGCATTTGCTGCAAGCTATCTGAGCGAGAGCGCCCTTGGGGCGCTTGAGCAGCGACGAGCATGATGAAAGCCTTTCTGCTTTTCCTTTGGCTCTTCTACAAGCTCAAGAGAACCATTGACTTGAAATTGGTGGGGGAGCGCTGCGAGGTTCTGTGAGACAAGAAATATCGGGAGAAACTGCGCGTGAGCTGGGTTGGACAAGGTGGGGTGAAGCTGATTGCTGCAGGTAAGCGCAAGAATAATAAATCTGAGAACAGATTCTCTGCTTCTTTTCGCGGGTGTTTGCGTTTGTGTAAATCTGACCGAATGCGCCCAGAAATTGGTTGCTACCCGCGTTCGGAGCAAGATGTTATCGGGAGCTAAGGTCAAAAGCGGGTGATGATGTCTCGGTTGGTGTTTTATTGGTAAATTGCTTGGAAGTTTCTTATTCCAATTCGTCTTTTGCCTTCTTTTCCTTCTGAACAATTTGAGAAATCCCAACGAATGCGGGAGAATTGAGTGAGAAATTGCAACGGATGCGGCCGTGAGTCGTTGCAAAGGCGGTGGGCAAAAGATGCGGGTATCTCGTGATGTGGTGGGATTGACACAAGACGAGATGAGACGAGCCAGAAATCGCCCCGACTTTTTCCTTACTGTCGTACAAGCGGGAAATAAAGAGGGCGGGCTGGGTGAGAGGAAATTGCTCTGTAATATGGTGACACAAGAGCGGAAGCGTTATCGGTTACGTAGAGTAAGGTCAGGACCTGTACGGGAGGATGCAACGTTGGTTGGGCTCAACAACATGCACTCATTTACATGGATATGTAAGAGATAGATTAGAAGGGGAGAAACAGGGATAGATGTGAAGGCGGACAAGGGGGATTAAGTGTTGGAGGAAGAGTCAGTGAAAATAGAAAATTCCAGACAATTCCGCTCCCCGTGTTGAGGTTTGTATCTGGAGTGGCCCGGCCAAGCAGTGTCAGGCAATCGATCAAACAAGCTTAGAGTCAAGCAAGGCAAGCAAGCAAGAAGATGCCGATGTCCCAGCTGCAGGTTGGTAGTTCTTTTTCTGGGCTTACAGTAGTCTTGACTAGCTGCAGATGGCCAGTCCCAAACAAGCTGAGTAGCGGGACGGTCTGGGCCATGGATCATGATATCTCAACCCAGCGACAATGGATCAGTGCGTGATGCGATTGTCATTGCGGGATGGCGGCATCGATTTCTGGAGTATCGAACATGGGCCATTGAGAGCCCGACTGGGGTGAATCACTACAAGACAACCCGACAATGTCTGCATCATCATGACTCTCAATTGTCACTGGCTATTCTGTTTGCGTGCCCCTCGACATCACCACCGATGCATCCCAATTCTTCCCCTCACTCCTTTGTCTTCTCAGCTAGACTCAAAACCCTCAGCTGCAAGATGCTCGTAAGAATCAAGCAGTGGGTTGAGAATACGAACTGACGAGGTGGGCACTAAAGACGTGCGTGGCTGAAGTGTCATGGCCCGAATCGTGGGGCCATTGGTTCGGCACCTGCGGGAGTGATCCACGATGGCCCTACAGAGCGAGCGAATCCTTTTTTAGACTGGCAGGGGTCACCAAAAATAGCAGCGCCCTCAATGGAACCATCCCGCAGTGTAAGGCAGGCGATTAATTACACGAATAGAAACCATGTCTCAGTATGGAAGGATACGAACTCATCGACTGAGGCGATTGACCTTCTGGGGTTTAGCCGTTCTGCATGGAAGCTCGTTTAGGTCATTTCTGCTCTGCTCTTCGGAAGTAAGCGTGCGGGTTGGAGCTAGGTCGGCTGGGAGGAGGGGCTGGCCGGTAACATGAACCGCTTATGCGCGATGGAGGCTGGATGATAACGATAAAACTCATTATCAAGTGTAGTGTACTGTAGCACAACGTGGCAGGCCTGTTCTCTCTGATTACTCCCCTGATCCTTTGAGCCAGATGGTGTAACCATCCCAACCTTCTGCCTATTAAATGGATGGCAACGGGGAGCAATCAGAAGGCTCATGGCATGATCCAACCACCCCGCTATCAGAGATAGCCAAAGTATCGTGGAGGCTAACCACCGGACTTTAGCTGCGCGATGATGTGATCTACCAACCAATGTCTTGTTTCTTGTCGCCCAAGGTTTCTGTGTAATTGATCGGGACGGTTGGGGCCGTGCATATGGGGCTGGAAGGTTAGTAGACGGTGGAACGGATATAGCCCAACGACGAGCTTGACCTGATACGATTGAGGCAACGCTGGATACCAGTCCCAGAGACTGTTCTCTAACCATGGCTTCCGTTCACCCTGAACTCTCCGCGATATATTCTTTAGTTCAATTCCAGCCACCAAGCATCCAGAAGGGTTTGAGTCAATTGCCAGCCTCAGACAGTTACGGTTCGGCACCGATCAGCTCCCTTAGTACTCTTCGGGAAAATACGATCCATCTAAAACATTGACGAGGTCTCAGTTCCTTTCTGGAAAGATTTCCGTTGTGTTCAGGTCTCAGCGGCCATGCCTCTCGTATTCTCGCATCCCCATGTCCGCGGCTACGACCCTGCAAGAATCTGGGGCTCTGTGTAAATATAGCAAAACATCCACTCTTGTGCTTTTTGTCAACGGCCAACGCGATGCAAGACATTATGGATGGACCATGGTTGGAGCGACCAAATTAGATGTGTAAGTCGATGATATCCTTGATTGAGATTTTAATAGATGTCTGCATTTGCTTTGATGATGAAGGACAAGGCAGTGGGGTCAATCTGGTGGGACGGTTAATGGAGCGATTTTGTCGTGAGGGTTACCCTACGGCGAAGTCAGGAACGAGAATGTTCAATTGTTGCACCATTCCCACGTGTATTGGAGTCCTTCAGAAGCTCATTTCTGATAACGAACTTTCTCTGTTTTAATTGCATATAATTTTGAAGCCAGAGAAGTATGTAGCTTGACATAATGCATGCGTGATACAGGTAAGCTTCATTGAATAGTCATACCAACTATGAGCCGGTTCCTGCTTGATGGAAATAGGATGTCTTACAGGTTATCATTGCAGGTTTAATACACCAAAGACATCCTATAATCGCTCGATCATTGTTAAAGACGACTTCAACCTCAATACTGCAGCCAAGAAGTAGACGTAAGCCCCTATTACGCCCAAATTGTTCATTGACCAACAGGATGGCCACTAATACGATGCCGAGCCACACAACATCTTGTACCTGCGTGCCCGAATAACACGATGTAACCTTTGCACGAGTCCATAAGTGCCGTGCTAGTTGATGAAACAACAATATTCAATACTGTAAGGGGAGGCCTGGTAATACAATGAGACCGGCATGTGTCACTATTCATTTGGAGCTGTTAGGACTCAGACTGATAGCTTTAGTACTCAATGACGTCACACGATATCCTCCAAGGCGCGACAGGGACACAAATTTGATGAGAAGTCACCACAAGGTAATCGCTGAGATCAATTAAAAGTCACCAGAAGCAAACAATAAAATTTCAGGCTCTTGTATGGCTGTTGTAGCCTTGTCGCTCCCATACGGACGATTCCCTCTAAGCACATTACATAAGCAGTATGGCCCGCCACTCGGACCCAGTTATTCCGAGAGGGCATCTTATCCCCGCTCACGTGAGGGCAGCTCCTTCTCGCCCACACAGTTGCCAAAATTGACCCAAAAATCTTACCGCGCCTTCAGCCAGCCGTTCGACTCTACCATCCACATCACCACCAAGCACATCATTCATCATGGGTAAAGTTCACGGATCTCTTGCCCGTGCCGGTACGTTGCGCCCGCCCTCACGACATTTGTCTTTTCGTTGTCGCTAACATTCTCACAGGCAAGGTCAAGTCTCAGACTCCTAAGGTACGACGACGCTCCGACATCGAAAATCCGACGAAACTCGATCACTAACCATCGCGATCCTACAGGTTGAGAAGCAGGAGAAGACCAAGACCCCCAAGGGTCGTGCTCTCAAGCGCCTCAAGTACACCCGACGCTTTGTCAACGTTACCCTCACTGGTGGAAAGAGAAAGGTGAGCAGACTCGGAGCAGGAGATTCACATACAGGTACAGGCGCTGACGACTCGGATGCAGATGAACCCCAACCCCGGCTCATAAACGACTCGTCAAATCGACAGGAATTGCGGTGGCGGGAATGTTGGCTTTCGGACACGGTTCAACACAACAATGGTTGGCTTCACTCAGTAATGGGATGATGTGATGGATTCGGTCAGGGTCGCAAGATAGGCTGAGCCCCCTTACGAAAAAATAAAAAGGAACTGGCGAAGAAGCACTACGACTCTACTCGGCGTCCGGTGTCAGTTGTCACAATACAACAAACATTTGTTGGCGCAAGACATTTCTGCTGCAACTGTGAATGTGGGCATTTTCTGGTGAATGGGCGGCTGGGCCAAACCTGCGAGCCTGGGGGGTTATCGTAAACGCTGCGAATTCTTCGTGGTTTTCGGCGAGTGACTCATGCTGATGGATGACACCCTCGACTTGTTCGTGCCTGAGGATTCAGAATGTCAAATCTGACGGAAATGCAACATCATGATATCACGTAGAACAGCTCGAATTCAGTAACACTCACGCCCCAAAACTGCAGACAGCTTGAAACCAATGCCTCCAATAGATTAACAGATGATTCGAACATGAATGCTTTCGGTCTCATTGCTCGCATCACGTGATATCAATTCCACCTTGAACTCTGTACTCCGACAGGTAGCTCCCGTTACTCTCGCAAACAACAACACACTCCTAGCTGTATACCTAATTTCTCTCCCTCAGACCACAATCCGACAAAATGGCCGACGTGGAAATGGACGTTGACGTTGACGTCGAGGCGGGCTCTCCCCCTCCCCCCGCGAGGAACGAATCCGACATGCAAACACACACCAAAGCCACAGCCGTCCGCTCCATCGAAGGCTGGATTATCGTCGTAACAAACGTCCACGAAGAAGCAGACGAGGAAGCCCTACAAGATCTCTTCGGAGAGTACGGCGAGATTAAGAACATGCACCTGAACCTCGACCGAAGAAGCGGTTACGTAAAGGTAAGCGTGAAAACACATTGAACATGGCGGGATGGATTGCTGATACGGTGGTGTTTAGGGATACGCGCTTATTGAGTACACGACTCTGGAGGAGGCTCGCGCTGCTATTGACGGTGCGCACAACCAGAAGCTGCTCGACCAGACCATCTCGGTAGACTTTGCGTTCGTGCGACCTCCGCCTGGCAAGCCTGGGCGTGGACGAGGCGCTGGTGGACGGAACAGAGGGCGGAGCAGGAGCCGTAGCCCCGAGGGCAAGGATCGTGAGGAGCGCGACTGAGCGAGACGAGTCGAAAATCACGGGATGGACGAGAGCGCTGGATGAGAAAACGCAGAGACTTGATGCATGCGCAATCGCCGACGTGCGTGGCCAGAGCACGTTGGCAGTGTAATTTTGATACATGAGGTATGTCCATTTCGTCGTTTCGCCGGGGATCATGTCCTGACACGTATGCAAGAACAGAATGAGAAAAACACTGGGATACGACCCTTGGCCTTGGACTTGTCAAGGGATTCAATGGCGTCTTTGAACGAAAGCCAGCACTTTATGAACCCATGCTCGATGTGATATGCAAATACAACTTCTTCAACTGTCGCTGTGACTAGGTAGGGTACATCTGATGCGGGCTTAGGGACATTTCACGCTCGGACGACAGAAGCTTGACAAATACGCGACGACGTCTTAAAATTCTGCACACGGTATCTTGATGCGCCTCGAATGAAGTAAAGCTGCTTCTGCCTTGATTCTCTTCCTTTGTTGAATTCCTCACGAACCGTCCTCCCCCGCTACTTCTTCAGAACACCCAAGTAAACGACTCCTTCACATTGAACTTCGTCGATTGCCTACACGATTAGCGGTCATCCTCACCTGCGTAGAGGGAACTTACCTGATATCCGTACTCGATGCACCGATCAATACCTTGAAGGCGCCCTCCTCAGCAATCCAACCAGGAACAGTCTCATCATAATACCCAACAGCGTACTTATCCAACTTGATGGTGATGTGTCTCGTCTCCTCAGCTTCAAGGAACACCTTCTCGAACGCCACAAGCTCCTTTTCAGGCCGTGGCAGTCGACTCTTTTCGTCATGGACGTAGAGCTGCACGATTTCTGCTCCGGCGCATGTTCCGATGTTGGAGATGGCGAGGGTGATGTTGATTTCGCCATCGGGTGTGAGGGTCTTGGTTGAGATCTCGGGCCGGCCGTATTCGAAGGTTGTGTAGGATAGACCGTGGCCGAAGGGGAAGAGGGGCTCGATCTTGGCATGGTCGTAGTGTCGGTATCCGATGTAGAGGCCCTCGCCGTATAGCACTTTGTGGTTCTCGCCAGGCCAGGTGTGCCACGATGGGGTATGCTCGATGCGCTTGGGGAATGTGCTCTGCTCGGTGTCAGCCAGGAACCCACCACAGGTCAAAATCACTTACTGGGAGCTTGCCACTTGGGTTCTCGATACCAAAGAGGACATCCGCCAGGGCATTGCCAGCTTCTTGTCCTTGGTACCATCCTTGAAGAATCACAGGCACTCGATCGACCCATGGCATGTGCACAGGGCTACCAGACTGGTTGACGACAACGGTCTTGGGGTTAGCCTTGACAACAGCTTCGATGAGCCTGTCCTGGTTTCCATCGGCAGGAAGATCCATTGTCTGACGATCATACCCTTCAGACTCCCACTCAGCATCGACTCCAACGATAACAACAGCGACATCTGCGTCGCGAGCTGTCTGAACCGCCTGCTGGATGTAATCCACTTGATCTTGCTCCTTATAACCGATACGACAACCGCCGTACTTGTGCGTGATGCCGAACTGCTTCTGCTTCGAAATGGGACGAAGTTCATTCGTCATCTCCACGCGCAGCACAACAGCCTTGTCGGCTTCCATGTCAACATCAACAAGGTAGTCAATCGAGCCATCAAACATTGCCTCGCCTTCTTCGGTCCAATCCCACAGATCGAGAACCAACTTGTCATTGATGAAGAGCTTTCCAGGTCCAACGCTCATGAAGCTGATGGTGTGTTTGCCTGTTGTCCTGGGCATGAGGAACGTCGTTGCCACGGCAGACCATTCGGGACCGACTTCGCTCAGGGGTGCTGAGTCCCAGAGGAAGAGATCTGTGTTCGTTCGGCGTTGCTTCACCACTGGGTTGCCCTCAAACTTGTCACCTGCATACCAGTCGATGTGAACGCCTGGTTTGCCCGACTGTTCCGTGCAGTACTCAGATGCAACGGGAAGCCACTTGTGAATATGGCAGCCTTGAGCGAAGGAAACCTTTTGCTTCGACACTTTGCGAATGCTGTCAAGTGGAATGGTGTTGTAGTATGGGTTCAAACTTGCACTTCCACCACCACCCGCAATATGTCGATTGGCGTTTGGTCCAATAACAGCGACCTTGGTAGATTTAGGACACAGAGGAAGGATGCCACCATCATTCTTGAGAAGAGTGAGTCCTTCGTGACCAGCAGTTCGGATGAGTTCCCTTGTTTCCTCGCGGTCATCTTCCTGCTCGGGCGCCTCGGGCGACATATCACCTCCCTTCAGTCGTTCTACCAGCGTGAGTACATTCTCAGCCGCTTGGTCAATATCCTCGATGGAAATGCGACCCTCATTGACGGCTGTGACGAGCTTGTCCAGACGCCATTTTGAGGAGTAGGGAAATTCGATATCGCATCCTGCTTCCACGGATTCGATTGATGAGTTGATGCCTCCCCAGTCGGAAACCACTGTTCTGCGACAAGTTAGTGCTGTTCCATGGTATAGGATGCTTCAGTTTACCCCTCGTATCCCCACTCTCCCCGGAGGATGTCTTTCAATGTGTGCTTGTTCAGATCAGCGTGGACGCCGTTGATGAGGTTGTACGAAGTCATGACAGCCCAGGGGTTAGCCTCTCGAACAGCAATCTCAAACGGTTTCAAGTAGATCTCCCGAAGAGGACGCTCAGTGATGAGCGAGTCTATCGTCAACCTGTTGGTCTCTTGCTCATTCCCAACGAAATCTATAGCCTTATCAGCATGTTCCTAACAAATTGTGTCATTGATGGTGTTTACGCTTGATAGTCGCTGCAACGCCCCTGTCTTGAAGACCCTTGATGTACTGCGCTGCCAATTTTCCAGTGAGAAGTGGATCTTCGGAGAAAGACTCAAAGTTACGACCACCGAGAGGATGACGGTGCATGCAGACTGTTGGCGCGAGAAGCATTTCTGCTGAACGAGCGCGAACTTCAAGTGCTAGATGTTGTCCGACTTGGTAGAGGAGATCTTTGTTCCATGTTGCTGCGAGTGAGATACCGCAAGGGAATAATGCAGCCTACACACTCAGTTTCAGTCATCCTTGTGATGTTGGGGCAATATCACTGACCTTGGTGCCGCCGACAAAGATGCCACCACGTGCGCCATTGGGACCATCAGTTGTCTTGATTGAAGGGATGCCCTTCTCAGGAATAGCTTTTGTTCTCCAAAAGTCTGCGGCTGTGAGGAGTGAGACCTAGAAGGGTTAGTGTATGAACACTCAAAGAACCAACAACTCATGCCTTTTCCACCAGCGTCAGCGTCGTCAGCTTCTCTCTTGCTGCAGAGCGAGTATCTCTCAGATGCTGAATCTTTTGCTGGGGACTACATGGAGCAGAGTACTCCGTATCAGGAGTAGAAGGGGTGTTTGAGTTGTTCATTGTGCTACCACAAATGTCAGAATCGTCACGTATGGTGTTGTCTTGCTACGCCGTGCTTCACGTCTGATATACAAAGTTGAACAAAGACAGCACAGGCAAGTTGAACCGAGGTACGAAAAGAAGAGTGTATCAAACGAAAACCCAAAATGTGATAGCCGCCTCCCTTATACCATCCCATCTGCAAGCAACGTAAGCGAGCGGCACATAAGGTCATCTGCAGCCAAGCAACATGAGGCGAACGGGATAAGCAAAAGAGCACAATCGGTTGACTTAAGCTCGCGATCGCAGGGAACAAGGATTCAATGTGCATCTGTCGAGATAGGCATCCGCTCACTAATAAGCAGTAGCAGAGATAGCCCCGCAGCAGGGTTGACCTCTGTATTTAGACGGACCGGCTGAACAGGCCGGTGAAAGGCCCCAATAGGAAACTCTGGTTTGGTTTCAGAGATGAGAAGACGGGGGAGACTGGATGCCGGTATATACGGACCGTGAGAGCGGAAGACGACACCGGTGCTTCCGGGAGAAGAGAGATAAGAAGAGGAAACACGTGGTGCGATGAATAATATATTAGAAGTGATGATAGTTCACATTTTATGCAAAGTGACATGATGTTGTGAATCGTCTTATCTTTATGATCTCAGCTGAGATGGACATTCCTCCTTACGATTCTCATGTATGATGATGATGGGCTTAGAGAAGCGAACCCGACAGCCTGGGACATAGAGCGCCCATGGACGAATCGGGAAATACGGGTCTGCGGCCCGAGATTCCCAACGTCGGTCAGAGCGCACCGCCGGGGAACTCGGAAAGCCAGCTAAGTCCTTCCGTTACAGTATCTGAAAGGAAAAGGCCACGACTTTTACGTATAAGGCGAGGTTCGCAATGGAAGCGAAGCCAAGGGTGCCCTTTTTCGTTGCAGTTGCCGCATGTGGAAGTTTCGGCACTTGGGGAGGATATCGGGCCTTGGCTCAAAAGAGGATGATGATGCTGTTGAACGGGGCGTTTTGGTAAGAGAGCCGCTAAAGTGCCGATGCAGGCGGAAGCAGATCATTGTGTTTAGATTGTTCTAGTGTATAGTTTGTTTATTGACGTTGGTGTTGGAATATTATATGGAGGTCCTACTGTCAACAACACCAATTGCCTACATATCAATGAATTGTCTTTTAAATGACATGTTTCACTTATAATGTTTACTCTATTGTTTACGTCCAAATTGAGTAATGTTTCAGATATTCCGACTCGTCTAATGGATCATCCCCATGCTCCGTGGTGCTCCGGCTAAGAGGGGCCGGCTCGGCGCCCAAGGCTATCGGAAGCATCCGCTTACACGCGCCGACATCCGCACGTGCTGGACAACAATTGACACTCGCAAACTAAACCAATCTCACAACATCAAAAGAAACAGTCTCATACTCGACATCATAGACTCTATATCCGCGCATATCACAGCATGCGTCGGTCAAGGTCAAACTCAGAGTACTCCCTGCAGGACCTGTCTAACCGTCCGCCATCCCATCGCCCTTCTCAGACGTCGGATGCAAACAGCTCAGATACAAGGCCCCGAAACAGCAACACCTCCGCGCGTGGAGATGTCCCCGCTGCGCCGCAGAGAGAGGAGGAGGAGGAGAGGAAGAGGTCAGGGCTGGGGAGGTTCTGGCACGAGTATGTGAGCTGTGAGGTTGACTTTTCGGCGTCGAGGGATCATCTAGGTATGTGCACCGAGGGAAGTGAGAGGAGATTGGAGGAAGATCTTTGACGGGCATGAGGAAAGGGGTCTTGTGATGTGGGTTGGAGAGATGGGAATGCATACAGGTGTGGTCCGGCTCGTGGGGTTGCGTTGTGACTCTGATATGCACTGACAGAGGGGATGGGATATATCTGAGGCTTGTAACAGTACTGACGTGGGGTTATAGCCAACGAGAGAACGTTTCTGGGTTATCTGCGTACATCAGTCGCCATGTCAATGGTCGGAACGTTGATTGCGCAACTGTTTTCACTGCAGCACGAGGGTCAACATCAGGCGTTTGGATACTTCGTCACAGGGAAACCCTTAGCGATGACTTGTTACTCCTTCTCGATTGGGACGATACTTCTCGGTGCTGTTCGGTCATGGAGACATCAGCGCACTATGATGAGTGGGAAGGCGTTGGTTGGAGGGCTTGAGCTTCACCTTTTGGGGTTATGCAGCATGTTGGTATGTATCACTGAAGGGTTGGTGATGTGTGACTAACGCGTTTAGCTTCTGCTGGTCTTCTTCTCTTTTCTTCTTGCCATCGATGTTGTCAAGGACAAGGAGCCTGAACCTACTGCAACTCCTTAGTTGACGACATGGTGCGATCGAGGGAGTGCGCATGAGAAGCTGAGAAAACAATGCAGACATTCAGAAACTGCTTCGATTAGAGTAGGTACACGTAAACAACCCTACAGGTAAGTCCTTTCCACCTGATCCTCATACACTCTTGCTCTTCGCTTCTCTCTTCCTTTCCTTTCGCTGCTTGGGGCGGCCCTTGCGAACGCGAATCTTGCCACTGCGTCTATAAAGTGTTAGCCCGGTACTAACAGAAGAACACATAGTACACACCTGGCCAGCTCAGGGGCATTTCGGCACTGAATGATCGCTTCCTTCTGGCTGTCTGCGGTATTGCTGGCTGCATGCGACGCATCGAATAGAAGAAAATCAGACATGTACTTTGAGTCGACGGACACTCTGTCTTCAACCTCAATGTCTGGAGCCGTCGTTGTTGGCTGAAGGCCTGTCGCCTTGGGGAACTGTGTAGGCTGGATTACAGGAGTGCTCGGCACCTTTTGATCAAGTGTTTGTGAGGTGTTGACTATATCCCTGCTTGAGACTTCTGGCGACAGAGATATGTTCTCAGGCTCCGATGTCTGTCTCCTTTGAGACAAGATCGCACCGAGCCTTATCAGCCTCGCTTCGAGGCTTTCGCCACCGCGAAGATAGACATCCATTGGTGTCACGACTGACGGTGAAGAGGAGAGACTGGGTATAGGGAGGGTACATCCATGTTCGGAACTGGATTCATGGCGGTCTTCGATCTTGTGACTCTCAAGAGGAGCGGGGTTGTTCCCCGAGAGATCAGGATTGTCCCTGTTCACAAACGTCAGTTCCCATCGACAGTCAAAGATGACAACATACCGCTTATAAGCACTCTCCTCAAGAGAAATACTGCTATCCCTCCTCGAAGCATTGTTGACTCTCTCAGTCGACTCACAAGAGCCGCCAACGCCAGACAATAGATGCATGGTAACTGACACAAACAAAGTAAGAAACCCGTTTGCAAAGGACGAGTATCCTCGGGGCCAGCTGACTAGTTATAGAGCTTCCAATAATAGCCAGGCACAAAAGGTTCCTCCCGTTACCGACAGAGGGGAACAAGACCCGACCATCTGGGACTCGAGCGTAGCCCAGCCACGGGTCCCAACAGAATGGGACCCTTCCATGCACCGGAATCACTTCCGCGACTGGGGGCGATCACGGCAGCCGAGCTGGAAGCGATCCCGCGAGGTTGGCTCACAGGGGCCCTTGACGCTACTGTAGGCGACGAGGAGGGTTGAAACTCGAGTTCTTGGCTGACGATCTTACGAACTCATCTAATCTTGGACAATATGGTATTTAAGCCGAAGAAACTCGGTGCATGCCAAGCGGTGAGACGGAGGAATTGACCCTGTCAAGCAGCTTCAATGTGAAGACGGCCTGCATCGAGGGAGGGATTTGGGGGCCGAGTTCATGTAATCTGCCACCTTCCACGTACAGCCTGCAGAACCGACCTGTCGGTAAAAGGGGTTCTCTACGGGATACCGCCAGCCCGGTAGGGCGCAGCCACACCAGTTGAGAGATATGTGACGTTATTGGCTGTGCTGCGCTGCGTGTGTTGGTTGACAACACCGCTGTTTCAGCATCACAAGTGGAGAGAGAGGGGGAGTGAAAAAGGACCTTGAAATGACAATTGTGTTTGCTTTTTGGGGGGTCGGAGTCAGGTGTTGATGTGGTAGAGTTATTTATGATTCATGTTGAGGAGAGGTTGTGTGATTGACGTGCAGTAGTCTTGGCCTTTGCTTATATGGCTTGACGCGATATGACGACGCAACGCACAATATCAGACTCTTTGCTCCTATTCTTTGGCAGTAAACAACTCAATTGAACTCAATTGCACATTCCAACACATTCTCATCCCATAATCCCTCTTCTCTCCCTTGAAACTTCACCACCCACTGTCTGTCCCTTGCACTCCAGCTGCACCATCCCTGCTCCTCTGTTGGGGGCCTCAAAGTTAAACCATCCATCCCCCAGCTCCCAGCTCTGGAGCCAAGCCTCCGGCCGATCATCAATCAACCTACTCCGTAATATCTGATACGTTCAAGCCCTTGGACTCGCAGTACTCATCAATGTCCGCATACGCATCGCCAGTTTTCTTGAGATACCATCGCAGATCTTCGACCCTTGGCAGCGAGGGGAACCCCATTTCTTTGTCCTTCACACATCTCTTGTCGAAGTTGTAGTCATACACCTGCGCAAACGTTGAGGTTATACGATAAAGAAGCTGGGGAGAAATCGCAACGTACTGTGAACAGTAATCTGAGATCCCTTAGCTTTTCCCCCAGGTTGCTCTGTTCCGGTTTAGTGAGGGTGTTCGAGCAAGCAATCTCTGGGGAATCAAGGCCCCCCATCGCATTTTTGCACTTTTCAACAATCTAACACCGTATTGTTATCTCTACCACTACCACCTCTAGCAAAAGCGATTGTGCTCACCTTGACGAAATAATACAAGAGATCGTAACATGAATCCCTGGCCTATGATTCTTAGCAACCGTCTCCAAGCCTGGGCATCGTCCTACCGTAGGACCCTCAAGCGTAAGAATGCTATTTGATGCTATCTCTGTGACCTCTTGCACGCTCAACACCCGAGGGTTGAACTGTTCCTCGAATTGAACGCCTGGTCGCGTACACTCAAAGATGAGATCTTGAAACGCTGCGGTGATTTCTCGATGGGGCGCGAGCCATGCTTCCCTCGCTTTCTGTTCTTTCTTTGATGGCTTTTTCGCTTCCCAGGGCGGCACATTATACTTCGCTTCCGGGGCAGTGAAATCAGGAATTTTTTGGCATGCGATTGGTGCGACGAGGGCGAGGATGGGCAGAACGTGGGCGAGCTTCATGGTGAGGGAGTGTGGCTCGACGTGGAAGTTCTGCCTTGATGCTGGAGGATGGACGTGGCTGGACTTCTTATAGCAGGCAAGACTGGCTTGAGATTCTCATCCACGTACAAGATGGCGAAATAATTACACTTGAGAAGTGGCATGTTGATTCATGACCCCTCTCCTGGAAGTATCTTGCGCCTCAAAGTGTTCCGTTCGTGGAGGGAGCCGTCGTCAACCATGGGAGAAAACGCCCGATAGACTTCAGCCCTCGACCAAAAGCAACGCCACAGGCAACATTTCCAACCAAGTGAAAGGCATTGGAGCTTGGTAGCTGGCGTCAAGAGACAGGCCAAGGGGTGAATGTGTTATTGCTCTGCCTTTGACTGGATGTCTCCAAAACAAAGTCCAAAGACAGCATGCACTATGCAGATCAACACAGCATTCACTCAACGCCAATCACATAACTACCATGTACGAACACAATCTCTTCGCTATTTATAGCTATCCCTCCTGCCAACGCCAACCAAAGTGCCCAGAGCAGAACAAACGCTTAAAAAAATGCCCATAAATGCAATCTGATTTTTTATGTATGCAAGAAAAAAACAGCCGCTAGTATAACATCATCTCACAGCTCGTCCCGAGGCACGTCGAGGTTAGGCAGCTGGATCGACCACCACCTAGGACCAACAGGAAGACCAACCCAATTTCTATAAAGACGCTGGAATTCCGATGTGAAAACATGCCACCTGTTATTGTTAGACTCTGTGTACATGGTTTGGTGGGAGAGAAGTATAAACTTACAGTGCCTTGGGCGTGCGCACCCATCCCTTAAGTACGATCTTAATAGCAGCCTTGAATTGGGCAAGCTCGAACGCAATGTGAGCACTAATGCTGTCGTCCTTAGGACCCCTCTGTCGAAGCTCGATAAACTCCCTCACAGCGTCATCCATCTGAGGGTTCTCCTTGGCCTCCTCCTCAAACTTCTTGTTAAGCTTATCGTTCTTGTTGAGATCCTCAATACCCTCCTGCTCCTTCTCCGCGAGGACCTTCTCCTCCATCATCTGGCGGAACTGTCCAATGTTATGGAGAGAGCTGCTGATGCGGGCGTAGGTGTTGAAGAGAGCGACCAGTTCGGTGCGCTGGAGGTAAGGAACGTCGTCGCTGTTGTTGTCGAGCTCGAAAAGAATCTTGAGGGCGGTGCCGTAGCCAGCGGTTTGGAGCTTGCCCCAAAGACGGCACTTGTCGCAGCCAACACAGTCCATGAGACGGCTGACGTTGCGGAAGCGGTTGCGGAAGTCCTCCTTCAAAGATGGCCCTTCACCGTTGACAAACATCAGGCTCTCGTCGAATATCTGAGGGACACTGGCAGCTTTCTCGGTGACCTCAAGGACCTTGGCGCGAGTGGCCGCATCCTCAGAAGTATCTCCCATACAGAACTTGTAATCCTTCTTCTGGAGATAAGGGCCGACCTTGGCGATAGCGCGGGTCATGAGCGCATAGTTGAAGTAGACGTTTCCAATGCGCTCGGGGAATTTGTGCAGACGGTGTTCGTAGCAGGACAGGTTAGGGCTCCACTCGCCAGTAGTCTGGTTCAGGAAGTTCCAGCAAAGATGAGTGCTGATGCTGGCGTGCATACCGGACATGACACGGTAGAACACACGCTTCTCAAGACACTCATCGTCAACCTCGAAGCCAGTGTTTGCGACAAACGGAGTGTTGGGGTTCTCCTGGCGGCGCTCCTCAAGTTGAGCCTGGCGACCCGCAGCATCAAGGATCTCCTTGAAATCTTGGGCAGCAGGACCGCGGTTCCATCCAGACTGGCCGAGAGCGGCGGACTTGGGGAAAGAGCTCTTCTGGAAACAATTTTCTCTGTAGACGGCATCCCAGACCTGCTTGGCCCCATCGCCTGCATATCCAGTGAATCGTTCCGGGTTTCGAACCAAGCTCACGTAGTCACCCTTTGAGCTCGCGCTCTCGTCCTCAGGAACACAGTAATCTCGCTCGTCGCACTCATCGTCGTACTCGAAGACACAGCTCTCTCCCACATTCTCGCCAAGACCACCTCCAAGAGGTCGCTGAGGATGTTGGCGCTGTGCCTTCTTCCCCGGATGTTTAGCACGAGGGCCCTCGAGCTTACCGAGCTCGTGTGCACGCCAGATCTCCGGGATATCCTCCTCGTTGTCCAGCGTTTCGACCGCGCATCCAATGTTTCCGCACATGCCATTCTCGTCGTTCCAGAAGGGGCATTTCTTGTGAAAGAGGTTTACTCGGTAGTGGGAGAAGAAGTCGGTGTTGTGGGTGAGGTCGTCGATGGAGGGTTTGGTCAGGGTGTTGAGTTTATCGAGAGTCGCATACGAAGCGCAGGCATCGCCAACGATTGACTTGGGCGAGATCTGGAAACGTGTTAATGGTGACTTGCGCAGTGGCGTGGGTGGCGATAACGTACATGACATTCGTCACTAGAGCTCTCGCAAGAACCAGGTGCAGCCCAGAGGGCAAACACAGAAAGATAGAATAGTCTGCTCGCAGACTTCATTGTCGCTGAAGCTCAAGCGACGAGCCGGCGCGTAGATGTCAAGATGGTGTGTAACGAAAGTTGAAGTATGACAGAGCCTTGATGCTACAATCGCCAACGAGTGAAGGGCGATAGTGGAAAAGTAATACGATGTAAGAAAGAAAAAAGAGAGAAGAAATGTCCCGTCTTCAAAGCCGTCGTTTTGATGTAAAGAAGAAGCGACGTATGAAACTAAGTCACGGCAGGTGAAGTAGACTAAAGTGG
This sequence comes from Fusarium miscanthi, assembly GCA_014898875.1. Classification (NCBI taxonomy): domain Eukaryota; kingdom Fungi; phylum Ascomycota; class Sordariomycetes; order Hypocreales; family Nectriaceae; genus Fusarium; species Fusarium miscanthi. The sequence goes on from JAAVUA010000242.1 coordinate 88,446, forward strand.
GTTGACGGCTTCGGCGGGCAGCGATGGACACTTTTCCCAAAGGGGAATGGATGCGACTTGAGTCGAATGGTACCTGCAATTCAATGGAACAAGAGACGTTGCGAGTAAATCCAGACAAAGAATGAATTCATGGACTGAGAAGCAACTTGAAGTACTAGTTAGAGACGGAGGATTTATAAATAACTTGCTCGTGTGCCACCTACGGATACATTGAAAGATGACACGCTGGCTGTTGATGTAGGTAAGGTACCAGTCTAGGTACATGCAGAAATGCTCCGACTTCCGTGAGGCGAAGTAGAATTGATCTAGAACTCTACCGAATTGTCTCTTCTAATAGAACCTTCTCAAATCTACAAGTTCAGAGCGTTTCAATAAGCTTCTTCTGCTTTTACTGCTAACCAAGGAGAATTGTCTTCACAAGAATTGAAACAGTATAGCAACAGCAGCAAAGGCACAATACTCTCTCCATGGACTTCAATTGTATGCATAACCTTAGTGTAACGGTGTAAGTGAAATCTGTCCAAAACCACCAATTACCAAGCATGTCGCCGATCTGAGCTGATTTGAAAGCATCCTAGCGGCTCTAGGACAGCTTCGGACCAAAACATCAGACGATCTGCCGGGCGGTGGCTTCTGGTCAGCTCACCTCACGGAGGATTACCGTAATCCAGTGATTATCCTCAAATGGCACGGCACAATTCGAGACTCCCTCAACATTCACCATCCAACCAAGACCCTCATATGACATCCTCCCTTTTTCCCACTCGCTGTTTCACAATTGTGGCGCATTCACATCCATGGCTCTGGAAATCAGCCATGATTCACGGATCATCGACCGAAACGCCACATATCAACAAGGCCATCATCCCCCCACGGACCTTCATACGTACTGTAAAATCGATCATTTTGTTTACCTATTAATATGCGATGCTGTATCATCCGTCTCCATGTACTTCTGCACCCAGCCTCCATCACAAAGCCCATTTTTTGTCCCATCATGCGCTCGTAGAAGGGGTATCATTGAGCAAATCCTTCTTCTTCCCCCCCCTCCTCCAAAAAAAAGGGAAGCCCCAAATCAGAGACATTCAACAAATAAAACACGTTTAGAAACAACCAGCAAGCCACTTGTCGAAGCCCAACCAAGCCCAAACACCGACGCGCGACGCGTTTCTGGATCGTTCCCAGATCCAACTTCGTATTATAACGTTCCCCCCACGTCTTGGTCGTTAGGTATGGCAGATCCAATTCTCGACTCCCATCATCCGTAGCCCATCCACTCTGTCATGTGAATTCCCCCATCGCCCTGCCGCTCGGACAACACCTCAATATCTATGCGTCATGCACAGACTTCGGAACCAGGAGACCGGTAAGTCGCCTCCCTTTACATCTCGACAGGGAATCGCATATCATAGCATAGGCATAACAAGCCCAAGGCCTGCTACCGACTGAATGAACGGGGACGTTGCGAACGTGATGAACCAATAAGTCTCTTTTTGCTTCTCTCTTTACATCTCAACGTGAACGTGCAAACCGTAAAATCGTGAGCCGACGTGGAAACCTCCGTCTTAGCTTGAGTATGGCACCGACAAAAGGGTGCTGCGCAGTAAATATGTATGGTACATTGGGGGAAATCTGAGTCGTGCGTCTAGCCGATTACTGGGGAGGTTGGAAGTTGAGTGGTCGCCTAAATTCACGTTAGCCATCGGGAGACTTGAAGGGTTGATCCCAACAATGGGATTGCCATGACAACATACTTGAACAGGAGGATGTGCGGTTCTGGCTCGTGGACCTCGTAGTGTTCCCATCCTAGACTCTTCACGGTTGTTAGTCCTGATTGCTTGCAATCTTGTCACCCCCGCCAACGATGGAGGCACGTGTTGGCAAGGGCGTGAAGTCGTACCTGAGTAATGCCAAGAGCTCGCCATTCCTCCTCCCACAACAGCTTGAGAGTACCCTTGGAGGTGTCGTGGTAGTCTTTGGGAATAGCCTTGAGCATGGCTTTGGGGAGCTGAACATGACGGTATTCATATTCGCTATCCGAGTATCGTGCGGAGTAGTGGATCGAGTCGATGAACTCTTCCACGCGAGCGCGCTCCGAGTCTGACAGAGGCCGGGGCGTCTTATTTCGGCGAGCGGTATCGATGTCGAAAGGCATTTTGGCGGTTGTTTTGCTGGTTGATGAGGGGGAGAGAGAGAGCTCGAGGGTGCGGGGAGGGGCACAAGAGCTTCGGCCGATCGATTGGTGAAGTGCGGGTCAAAAAACAGATATCCGCGATTTTCCCCAATGGTTTACGAGGTGAACGGTGCGTCGCTGCGTTCTTGAGCCTTGGACGAGAAGCAGGTGAATGCAAATCTCTGCGAAATGTTTTGAGAACGGATATCACGCGAGATCGGCGAGAAAGTAGAATCTTGCAGCGCGAGGCTGGGTTTCTCGGAGGCGGTCAAAGATCTTCCGGGGTAGAAACTTGGATGGAGACGGGGGGAGGGTCCTCTTATAGAAACCCGGCTTGGGGGGAAGCCTCGGTCGCTTGAAGTAGGAAAATACAACGAGGCCGCGCTTTGGAAGCACGGGAAAAAAGTTTTGGCAAACGTGAAAAAGAACAGTGGAAGAAAATCAGAATTGACACTTTTGACGAAAGAGTCAATGGAGATGGAAGAGAATGAGTAAATCCTTGCGGGTAGAAGTGAAAGAGGAAGACGGTGCAGATGGGAAGAAAGAGGGTGAGAAGGAGAGGAAATAAGGAAAGATTTTGGTGATGGTGTTGAGAGGGCGGACCTGAAATAGAAGGCAATGGATGGCATGAGATAGCACCAACGACGTTCGCTCTCGTAGGTGGGAAGGAACCTTGCTTTGATTTGATTTGGTGGGTGCAGGTGGTTAGGCACGCTTCAGTGGCATCCAGTGGTCAGTGAGTGGTGAAGAGGGGTGCATTGGCTCTGCGTGGCTTGAAGAAAGTAAACAAACCATTTACTTCCCCAAGCAACACCAAATAACCCCCTCCATTTGCTTCCCTTCACGAACAACGAACCTCCAACTTGGCCTCAACCTCAAGAATGATGCCTATTCAGGCAATCCGTGGCTTCTGTCTAATCATCTTGTTTCTCCTAGCCCAAGCATAGCCTCCACAATGTCTCTCATTTTTCTTCCCTTAAGCAGTGTCTTTGCAAGTTGGGGATAATAATCGGCCAGTCATGGCTTTTGTTTACATGAAACCTCGTCGCTTTTACATCAAATCTACCCCTCCAATTCAAATGATCGACATGGTTTATTACTCAATCTCACAGACAAGGATTCGCTTTCCAGGGGACCTAGCCTCGACCGTTGAAGTTGGGGGGGCCGTAATAACAAGCCCGCGCGTTTCCGGGACTTTTCCACTGCCGTCCCTTGCCAGCCTCAATCACATGAATCAATCTTAGAAGGGGTCCGTGCATTAGCTGCTGCTGATCACCAATGCATTTTGTGAAGCTATTCACACCCAATGGTGCAGTCTACAAGACACTAATGCAGATAGTCAAGTCGACAGTGAAATAGTCTCAACTGGCATTCTTTCCTCTCCCTACCAAGCTGAGAAGCCATTGAACAAACTCCCGCACGAGGAACCAACATATGTCTCATTCTCATCCCTCAAGTCCTCTTCTCTCCAGTGTCAAGGCTAGCACTCATATCATAGTGCAAAAATGGCCTCCTCTCACATTCCACCTCCTTCAGCTGGTGTATCCTCTTCTCAGCTCCAGACCCTCCCTTACTTACCCTTTCAAGAGCCGAATGTCACGTCATGTCGATATGCACGATGTCACATTGTGCTGCGACTTATCCGGTCATCCGGTCTTGTTTTGCGTCGCTTGCTTAGAATCCGCAGACACCCGATTCCCATCACACACATAGTTGTCCTTTCTCGATTGGGCCAGTAAAACACCATGCACCGAATTGATCCTCGGTAGCCTGGAGCAACCCGAAACTTCATGACCCCAATCTTCTAGAATGATAACCGAGCCCAAGGCATCCCGAGACAATTCGCCCGGTTCACTGGAGCATGCGACCCTGCATGTTTGTATGACTCCGTTTGCTCTGACATCGGTTTCTGTTGGTTCTCCCCGTATAAATAACGTATGACTTTTGTAAACTGCAGTCGATGATGACATGGAACCAGCTATGTCATGATTTGAGAAAAGAAGGACGCTTCGAAGATCCTCCACCCCGGCCAGTCTCCTGTAGTGCAATGTGGTGCACGGCATTTCCAATCTTGACTTTGATGCCAGCAACGCTAATCTCCCATTTCTGAATGTCATCGAACTTGGGTTGTCTGAACAATCGCAGGGTCTTAAGTGACATCTCATCCGCTGGTAGGTGAAATGTCCAGCCAATGGATATATGGAACGCATCTCCGACTGGCTCGTTGGCTTTCCCTTGGTACAGCGGCGGCTGTCCGTAATGGGTTGCAACCATGTTACTCTTGGTCAACAGTGAAGTGAGCTCTGGATTCAAAGGCTTGACTGCATCCTTACTGTTGGTAGGAGACTTGGGACCACTGGCGACACGAAGAATGAGAAACGTGCGATCCGAGTCTGGTGATCTGTACCATGCGAGCCCTTGTGGTCGAACAACAAAGGGAGCGATGCCACTATTGTCTATGGTCTCTGTGATTCTGTCCAAGAACTCGTCCTTGTTCCCGGTGGTAAGGGATAGAGGCCGAGACAGACTGATGTGAAGGGGTAGGGGTGATCCCAGGTCACTTGTTAGGAAGTTATGAAGCTTGATCTCACTTGACACTTCCTTCTCGATGTCAGCCATGAGGCTCGTCAACAAGCCATGCTGTTTTTTTGAGGGATGCCCTGAAGCAAGTCAGTCAGATTTGCGTGGATTGAAGTTGAGATGGCATCAGAAACTCACATTCGGTGTAAACATGACTGGGCCAGTTACCAACTACATGGGGAACTTGGCGCTTCCTCCCATGGTGCAGACTCGGATCATCAACAACACTCTGTCGAACAGTAGAGGCATACAGATCATGAAAGGTATCGGGCAACGGTGGCATAGACGAAGCGTCCGCATCTTTGCTCACAGAGCGAGTATCTCCATCTGTACGCTGGGAGGAGTGGGTCGCGATGCCGTCAACTCCCTTACGGCGCTTTACATGGTGGGAATCAGAAGCGGAGCTCTCGTCGTCGGACTCTGAGGAGGAATAGTCGACGAGGGCCATTGATTCAAACCCGATAATCCGTGTCGGAGATTTATATACGTCATACAGACGTAATCTCTTGGTGTTTTCTTTATCTCCAGATTGAGAACGGATAATCGGCCTTTGGTGGGTTGTCTAAATTGTGTTTGGTCTTTTTACGCGGCAATTATTCCCGGTCCGGTGAGTGGGGCCAGGTGAACGGCGGGTGGCGACAATGGGGTCTGATGCCATCGTTCACCTTGAACTTCAGGTCCGGTTCAACGGTGATGATCCAATATCTATGGTACGGTACTTTTGCTTTGGTTGTCTGCCGTGCCTGGGTTGTTTTGGCAATGATGCAACGGAAGGATCCGATGTCGGGTATCTACATTTGCTGCTGATCCGCGTATTGATGTAGGGTAGCAATAGGACGTCATGGGTGATAAGGTGCGTCAGTTCTGGAGCCAAGCAAGCAGAGTTTCTTGGCCGAGATATCCAGACATCGGACGATCTAGTGAGGTGCCATTGAAAAAAGGTACAAACCTTGAGGCTAAAAATATGAACTTGAGGGTGTAGAGCAGATGCAACTCTGCTGGTGTGGCATTGGTATGCCGTTGATTCATCGTCTATATAAACTCTACGATAAGGATGGTAAGGCTTCGACCCTTGATATTGTCTCAGATGATAATTATGGACCTCTATAGCCTGTATTCTAACTGCAGATGTCGGCATTGAACTGATCAATGCAATGCTGTAAAGAGGTAGCGGTCTGTGATATCTTCCATACATTACTGCCCGGAACCGGACTCGTCGTCTCCACAGGCCTGGTCGAGGTGGCCTAGGCTTCGAGTTGGGCCCGCCAGCTGTCATCCGTTACTTTAGCCTTTGAAACACCAACGGGAAACCATTCCATTGGAGAGGCGAGTATTAATCACCTGTCGGGCTAAAAAGTCCCTACAAGCAGTAGCGAGCTCGTTAGGCGAAGGCCCCTTTAGACAAGGTTTGCACGCAGTGACCGAGATGCTGGTTACGGTTTTTGATGCATCAGGTGACTGATCAAATGGCGAGGTTCCCTTGCACATGCAGTGAGTGACTGACTGTCCGTTCGACACCTGGCATTCCATCATTTCCTCTTCTTCATGCTATACCTACGTCCACTCCACTGCTAAGCCTTTTAGTCTATCTTTGGCTTCTTGATGGGACGCGCGTTGAGACTTCAAGACCTCGTGTAGCTGACGTCGTCTCAAACCATTACTTCCGAGAGTGCCGCGATTGGGAGAGAAAAGTTGAGCAAGGCCGATCGACCGAGCCTTGTGTGAGAGACATTGATTGACATTTGACAATGACAATGACAATCACGGTGACAATGACATTGACGTGCGGGGGACCGAATTGAGTGTGACTAGGTACTCTGGCCCCTCCTCCATGTTTTTCTAGCCTCTACTGTACTGCCCAAGATGGAAAAAGGAGATGAACTGGTTTACCTTGCAAGGCAAGTCCCTGATCCGTTTGGAAAGGCGTCAATAGCGTTGAGAGCCAGAAAGCGGATGGAGCGGCTGAAGTTTGAATGGCGTGGACAAGTTCATGTCTTAAGGTGCTGTTTGGGTCACGAGGGGACGGGAAGTGCCCCTCCCCGCTAAATGATGCACTACGGTCCCCCCCCCCATGAGACTGTGAATGGGCGCATGATGGATTGGAGGGGACGAGACCGCTCAGAGCTGAGATCTACAACCCTACCTCACTTTCTTTGCCCTGTACCTGCCGTACCTGTCCCGTACCTTACGTAGGTACTTAGCTAAAGAAAGAAAAAGCTCTTTTTTCTCGTCTTGAAAGGATTAGGCTGTGCTTGCTGTGCCTTCCGTTGATAAATGAGCTGCATCTCCTCCCACCTTGTTTGTCCCAGTCCCTTGTCTTTTCTCCCCCAAACTTTGTCTCTTACACCGAAACACAATCAATCAATCAGTCAGTCAGTCAATCAGTCAATCACTCTGATACATCGCATCTACGATCGAATCGATCCCGACAACAATCAAGCGAATTCGCATCGCAATCATCATCTCTTCCGAATACGATTTACTTACAGGCGCCATCGCATCGCATCGCATCCTTCACTTGATCACCGTTGTCATTCCGCCCGCCTCGGCTCTCGACTCAACAAACCCGACGACTCTTTCTCGGGGCACTAAACAAATCCCCAGAACCCATCTCTTCCTTGTAGAGCAGTCGCTGCAATGAAGGATTCAAGCGACAAGCAATGGGTAAGTTCTTGGACCCTTAACTGAGCTAAGATTCCTAGCTCGTTGGTGTCAATGTCAATCAATGCCTATCATGCCCCAGTCTTTTCCTCTTCTGTTTCTTGGTCAGAGCCCATCACTTTCTGTCAGCTTCTCCCCAACGTCATCCTAGGCCTGCCAATGATGGAACAAGGTCAGGGTCCCAGCGAGACCCTTCATCGCTGTATTTGTTGCGTCAATGCAGATCCCTGCATCGGGCTCCAATCTTGACGTTGCTTGGCCGTTTTCTTGGTGTTTGCCAAGTAGACGACTAAGCAACTTTATTCATACGTAGCTGTACCACAGCCCGCTGTCCACGCAAGCCTGATGACGTTCTAAAAGGCAGACCACTTACATAGACACAATATCTTCACGCAATCACTCACTTCAACCTTTTATCTGCCATTTCATTCATTGCAAACATTCTAACTCAATTGCATAGGCCAAGGCTTATCTTCTTGATCCATTGAACGATATTGAACCAAACCAAGACACCGGTATCGGCGCATCTCACAATCTTGCTGCTCAGCTTCGAAACATTTCTCTCGAAGGCTCAAGTTCAAACTCAAACCCAAACCCAAACAGAGACCGCTCTCCCGAGAGGAAGCATAAGCACAAATCAAGTCATTCGAGTCACAGACATCGCCAAGGCAGCTATCCTACTCCCCCAACATCTGTCAGCCCAACTCGCGAAAGCTTCCATTCCTCGAACCCTTTCTCCGACGCTGCAGCTGCGCGCCGTCAATCTTCAGCTCCATCAGTGACTGTATCTCCCCCGGATTCTCCCCCAGGCCCCTCCGATACTCGTCGCGACCCATTCAGTTCTTCTGTCAACCGGTCGGCCAGTGCTAGAGTTCCACCCCCGCGTAATCGACCTCAAGTTTCGCACAATCGCAGCTTCAGTGCCAGCAACTGCGGTGTTTCGCGCCAACGCTCACTGATCCAACGATACCCAGGCGACATGTCTCACCGACCTCTCGACATCCTTAGAAAGGAGGCTCGCGCAGCCGATCGCGCCCCCCATCTTCGTCGCAAGCAAATGCCCATGACAGACACAATTGATGCTCTGGACACCATTGGCGGGATGTATCATCATGGCGGCCCCTATGACGCCACTCTGGCAAGCCGCAATCGCAACAAGATGTACTCACCCGTTGCTGCTGTTGAAGACTCGAACCGAGAAGCTCTTCGCGCTACTCCCAGGGAAAACATCCAAGATGCTCTGCTCAAGAAGATGCCTCTCCAAGGCACTGCTGTTATTCCCAGCGGCGAGCGGGACATTAGCGGCAACACCATAGATTACGAGGAGGGTGCTGATCTCATGAGAGAGCCTGACGCTGTTGGTGGCGCATACAAGCGTTGGGATGGCATTGTAAGTGGCATTTCTATGATGCGATCATTAAACAGTTGCTGACCTGAACAGCAATACCACCCCGATGACCTCAAGGGCAAGGGCGAGCCCTCTTACACTTATGAGAAGGACCTCAAGGAGCAAAAGCGCTTTCGTCGAGGTGAACCCGTCGAGTACGAACTCTCATCAAACATGCGAGGCAGCAGACGTCCGCCGTTCAGCCACAACCGCAGCTTCAGCGAGAATCCGCGAACAACACCTGAATTCTCAAACGGCACTGACATTCGCCGCAACAACTCGACAGGCAAACACCGCCTGAGCGACGGTATTCGACGACGTTTCGGCAGCATGCGACGCAAGAAGGTCGAGGTCGAGTAGTTACCTTAACTTTGTGAAATTATTTTCTTGTGATTATAACTTGGACTGGTGGTATTGGCGTTTTCTGGGCTTAATATATACAGGAGAAGGCTCCGTATTCCTGGGCGAGTAGTGACGATAAAGATTAGCCAAGACTTGATGGGACAGGCGCTATTGGATATATGTTTTGGTTATGGCTTGTTCAGATTTATGGAAGAAACAGACTTGGGAAAACAAAAGTCGTTTACTACTCATTTTCTTGTTCTTTTCTTTGGCTTGTAGATGGCTATCGGCATGTCTATATACAGCTGTGTTTGTACTGTCACTCCTTGAAAAAACACTTATTTGACATGTACGCACGATTATCCCTGATGGTGCCAGTGAGGACCTGTATCGACCGTGATATTCAGTTTCGTAGACAGACTGCTCTACAAACTACTCTCGCCGCTTGGAGAGTCAACCTTGCAATACGGCATGCACATTCAAGCTATATATCAACAACCCCATTTATGACTCTTGTCCAAGATATCTAGAAATACGACAACCCACTCCATCCCAAAACACCTTCAAGCTCCTCCCTCAACTCCTCAACACCATCATATCCTCCCTTACCCGCTATCTCCGCCCTCTTCGCAGCACCAAGCTCAGCCCACCTCGCGAGCACAGCACCATCAACAATCGCCCTTCCACCAGCTGCCTCTACGCCTACAGGCCGTATACCGTCAGGTAGTCTATGCGCCTTGGCGTTCAATCCGCCGTGTGGCGTAAGTGCGGGGAGGAGCTGGTTCGTTACGGAGAGGAGACGACGGTATGTTGTTTCGGGGAGCGGGACGAGTGTTGATAAGTGGCCGGATGAAGAGGCGAGGAGGAGAATGTGTGGAGGGTCTTGAGGAGAGGGGTGGGAGGGTGGTAGGGTTCGCGGAAGGAGGAGTGTTGTTGAGGGGGGATTGGGGGAGACGGAGAATGAGGTTCTATGGAGGAGGAGATGGCCCTGAAGAGATTTAGGATCTGTAGTTTGTTAGTATCGCAATAATCAGGGGAAAGTGAGAGTACTCACGCTCGGGGTTAAAGTCGAGAATATGTAGATCACCATCCGCATCCGCAGCAACAATAGCCAGATCTTCACCATCCGGTAAGAAGTCCGCCACCAAAACCGGTAGCCGACCATGGCTCTTACCCAGAACCTTGAAAGTATACGGCTCCTCAGTATATCCCGCGAACCAAACCCCCTTGAACGCATCGGCCATGAGACACAACCCCGTACGCGGCAGTTCCCTCGCAGTAGAGACGTGACAGCTCATGTCGAGGAATGCTACAGGCAACAGGGACCCGTCCTCCTTCAGACCACGTACCATACACTTTTGCCCTTGCGCGACGAGCATGAGGCCTTGGGTGCCGATCTCTGAGATGGCTGTCACGCCGCCACGGGGAATGTCCTCGCGCGCGATGGCCTTGAGACGCTTGTTGGTCTCGGGTCTGCCGGGCTCGGGGATGACGGTTACGATGTCGAAGACGTGGACGCGGCCACGGATGGGGAGGTCTTCACCCTTGGAGACGGCTGTGCCGACTGTGACGAGGAAGCGACGCTCTTTTGTATCTTCTGAGACTTCGAGGTGTAGTGTTTTCATGCACTCGATGGATTCGCAGGACTCGAGCTCGACTTCGTGGATGACTGTCCAACTGACTGGGCTGATGAGCTTGAGAACGCCGCGGGGCATTGTGGGTGGGAATGCCAGTGTTTCTTTGACCCATTCTTTGTGATAGTCGTCGTCTTTGGGGAGTTCGAAGGGTTCGCTGATCATACAGCCTGCGATGTATGCACCTGTTGGTTGGTGATACGCGATGCCGCGAACATCAGCGCCCAGAGGAACTTTCTTGACTGAGATACCAAGCTCGGTGAAGTTGGTATCTGGTGGGAGTTGGGTTACTCGAGCAATGCCTTTGTCATCGGCGTAGATGAAACCGCGATCACAACCTTCGGTATGGAATGTACTCATACCTCGGACGCCGAGGCCTTGAAGACCGATGACGCGGGGGAGGCTCTTGCTGGACTTTATGACGAAGCTTGGCGAAGGGCCGGGGAGGAAGACGGCGCTGTAGCCGTTGATGTTTGCGCATGGTCGGAGAGGGACGAAGCGTGGTTGTTCGACGTCATCCTGTTCTGTCTCGACGGGAATTGTGGCTAATGTTGTGTTGGAAGTCTTTTTGAAGGTGAGGGTGGCAGAGAGACTGGTTTCACCATTGTCTCTCACACGGCGAAGAGGTTCGTAGATTGTGAGGTCGTCAGTTTGGTTGCGGAGCTGGTCATGTCAGAGAAGTCCAGTAAGGGTGAAGAAGAACTCACGATGAGATATGGAGATTGAGATGTGGTATCGCCAAGATCAGCGACAAGAATCTCGCGGAGGTTCTCTTTTGCTAGACCACGTCGTAGTGTGTAGTCTGCTGAAAGGTGAGGAGGCACGTAACAGAGACCTTCGGCAACGTAAACGGGCTTAGAGAGATCGGGGAGTGCGTACACCTGTTTAGTCAGTAGCCAATCTACGATGAGGAAGACCAGGACTTACATGTAGTGCACCTGTTGAGCTGAGCAAGAACATCATGATCTTCTCAGTCTCTGCGCCCTTGTCACCGGCATTCGGTTGGAAAGCACCGTTTGTATCCGCATACAGACATCCAGAGTGCCACTTGGTATTCTGGAGAGTAGCATCCATCTTTTCCACTTCCTCAAGTTCATTATTGCTGTCAATTTGTGCCAACATAAGACTGCTGTCGTCGCGGATGAGAAGGAGGTAAGGATCAGCAATGCTGGCGCTGGTGACCCGAGGTTCAGCACCTGTTTCTTCATCGAGCATTGGTAAGATCTGAATGAGACCGAGATCTAGAATTGTCAGTATGTACGAATGGGATCCAAGCAAGCGACTTACCTCCATCGTAGGACCGAACCTCGGATTTGAGGACTTGGATGATCCTCATCTGCTTGCCCATCGTCCCAGCTTCAACAGTAAAGCCAGCCGCTGGATCAAACTCGGTATCCTTGAGAGTCTCGAAGCCTGCGCCAGTAAGAGCATACACATCTGATGTCTCATAACCGTCAAGATCGACCTTAGCGACTATCATGTACTTGTCATGCTGTCCAAATGCCTCGTACTCATTACCCACGCCGACATTGCCACCGAGAGCCTTGGGCATTGGCTTCTTGACAGACATGGTCCAGAAACCTCTTGCTTCGGGGAACTCAAACCTTCCGATGATCTTGGGCTGGATGCTACGGTTGAGGATGGCCAGTGAACTGCCTTTTCCACGTCCCACAACGCAGGCAAGGTGAAGGTCCGAAATGACACCCTGTGACAGAGTTGCCTCTTCACTGTCAGGGTGGAACGATATCTTGCCAGGCGTCAAGTCCTTGATTGGGGCGATGCTGAGCAGGGTATCGTGAATGCGGAAGCTCAACTCGCCTGCTTTACCTCCGCCATTGAGAGTCTGAGCCGGTTTCGCGGCTGCGGATTCGGTGCCGTACAAATCGTCGTCCTCCTCGTCTTCATCCTCGAGATCCAGATCATCCATTTCTAGCCCGATCTCCGCATCGATAAGCCGAGGCTTCCGTCTCTTTTCCTGTCCTATCCTTCTTGTCCAGCCCAATACAACAGAATCGCCAACTTCGCTACCCACGAAGTACGCATTCTTGCCAAGTTTCGACGCTGTCGATGCGCGGCTCTTGATTAGGTTGCCTCCGTTCTCATCTGCGACCACCCTGACAGTAAGACCGGAGACAGTTCTGCCATCAATCTGGAACGTAACTATTCCAATGCGACCATCGTTAAGAACGAGCAAGAGCTCGCCATTCTCAATTGACAGTGTCTCAACGACACAGTGCTCCAATCGTAGGTTAAGATCCGCCTGATCTGTCAAGCTGAACGAGGTAATCTGTCGAGCCATTGAGTTCACCGCCACACCATTGGACTTTCCAGACTGATCAACATGGATCAGCTCATTCTCTCCAATCAACAAAGAACCGCCAACTGGCGCTGGTAACGGAATAATCTTGAACAAGTCTCGAGGAAGATCGGTAACTGAAAGAATAGTCGTCGAAGCTCGCTGCTGCAAATCCAACGTAAAGACCTTGTACGTAAGATGATCTTTCTGGCCAAGGGAGTGCGCTCGCTCTTGGCTAGATGACAGAATACCAAAAGTTGGTTCTCTATACTCATGCAGAAAAGCGAAGTGCACGGGATGAAGCAGACTGGGATCAAGGAGGGGAAGACGGAGGACAAAAGATGGTGTATACGCTGGTTCTAATGTGTCGCTATCTCCATTGGCGACTGTAGTAGACTCCTTGACGGGTCGTGGCCCATCGAGATCCTCATCCCAATCATCCATCTCCAAGTCTTCTTCTGCTTGTCTGAATGGTAGGATCGCTAGGTTGCGCGAGCCGAACTGGAAGGCGGCGCATCGACTGCCGGGGTCGGTTTCGAGGTAATTGGTGTATTCATCGAAAGAAACCTCCCATGGCGCGCCGTGTAGCTCTTCTTTCTCGTAGTAATGGATGGAGATGGTCTCGAGGTTGCTCTTCTCAGGGTCCCATACCGCCATACATAGTTTGGCGGCTTTGTAGGCTATCAGGAGAGCTTCACCTCCAGATTTCGAATGCCTCGTCTTGACCTTGGCCAAACCCGTCACGGTGCCGGATAGTGGAAGCTCCGCGACAAGGACTAGCTTCGTGAGGTTCGTGCGATCGGTTCGGACAAGCATTGTCTCGCCGCCAAGAAACGAAGACTCAAGCCCATCATCGTCGTTCGCGCGGTGATCAAATTCGGGTTCAGGCTTCGCTGTCTGGGCAGGTTGGTTCTCGGGATCGAATTCGGCGGAGATGGCCTTTGTTGTAAAGATTTGGAGGAGGGAACCTTTTGCGACAACGAGATTGGTAGCTGTGGCTGAAGTGAGAGAGACAGTCAAGGAGTGTGTGACGGCTGAGGGAGCCGCAAGCTCGGTGTAGGCCTGCATTTCAGCGAGACCATTCTTTTGCGACCGAGAAATTGGTTGCTTTGTTTAGTTCGTTTGAGTCGTTCGCGATGTTGCTTTCTTGAATGTTTGGCCCAAAAGAGTAGAGCTCAAAGCTCCAAACGGATAATTCACCGCCGTCTTCCGGATCACCCCAGCCAATCGATAGTGGTTAGTCCATGTTTCAGGGGTGAGGCAGAGCATCTCCACTTAGCACAAACGCTAGCGTATACATTGCGTCACGAAAACATCGGCAGCTTCAAGCTTGAGCTTGACCATTTCTGATCGAAGCCAACTGAATCTTGTTTTTCTACGAAACTTCCCTTTCTCTGATTGATCGGAGTCAATCACGTTCTTACACAGATCGACTCGTTAGCGACGTCACCCTTGGCTTGTGATCGATTGATCTCCCTTCAAAATCCCCGAGATCTGCTACTTTAAAAAGAAGACCTCCCCAAGCCACGTCGCGACCTGGTCTAGCGGATTCACTTCGATTGCTTGTTGATCATCATTTGCAACAACAGTTTTTCAATTTAATCCAAAATGGCCCACGCAGGCCTCGTCCAGACCAGCTTGATCTGGGTCGCTTATGCTGTCGCTGTCGTTCTCTGTTTAGCAGCTGCCACCATCACAACATTTACCTGGCAAACACCCCGCGAACGTTCCGCCGTTGTCAGCATCGTCGCCATTGTCAGCTTGACTTCTCTACTCGCTACGGTTCTACTACTCCCTGTGGACATTGCTCTCGTCTCTGCGACTGCCTCTGCAACACTGGGCGCGAAGAAGGACTGGGCTACTCCCGAGCGCATCGACAATATCCTCTACACTCTCAAGGTTGTTTACTACAGCTTGTACAGCTTCGATGCTCTCCTTTGTTTGATCATTATCCCTTTCGCATACTTCTGGCATGAGGAGTATGACGAGATCGAGGTTGAGGAGGAAGGCCGAACTCTGAGCAGCCGCTTCCTGGCTGCTGTCAAGTACACACTGTTCTTCGTCGCGTTCGTCGTCGTTCTGTTCTTACTCGGTTTCTTTGTCCCTGCCGCCGGCGACAGCTCTCAGTCGCACTGGGACCTCGACTATTTCAAGAAGCTCGTTGCTCAGAACCATGGCGAAAAGGCACTCACCTTTGCACTGGGTCTTCTGCTCACTCTTGGCACCCTGCTCTACGTAGTTTACACCGGCGCCGGCCTTGCCCTTCTCCCCATCTCGTTCATTAAGGCGGCGCCCTCAATCTCGGCCCCTCAGCTCCATCAGACAACTGCTTCTCAGCTTGAACAGAACCGCGAACGCCAGCGACAGATCGAGATGCGCAATGCTGGCCGACAAGAGGGCATGTCACGAAAGGATCAGCGAGAGCTCGATGCTCTGGTTAGGGAAGAGCAGACTCTGGTACGACGCGAGAGACTCGCGGCCGAAGCTCAGGGTGAAGGTCGCAGCAGAATCTACCAGGCTTGGCTTAAGGTCTGCGCTGTCTTCCGCCCTATCAAGCTCCTCGGTGGAATCTTCCTCCTCCTTCTGTCCCTCGTCATCTTCGTATCGATGCTCATCACTGGCATTGACAAGGCCAAGAACTCGGTTTGCAAGGAAAAGTGCGGTTACATCCTCGGCCAGATTCACGTGTTCCAGCCCATGAACTTCATTTTCGTCAAGTCCGCCAAGGCCTTCCCCGTCGACTACATCCTGATGGCTCTTCTGGTACTATTCTTCTTTAGCAGCTCCATCTCTGGTATCGCTACCGTGGGCATTCGATTCCTTTGGGTTCGCATCTTCCAGATCCGCAAGGGTCGAACAGCACCTCAGGCTCTTCTCATTGCGACTGTCATGTTGGGTCTGATAATCTTGGCCACCAACTATGGCATCGCCATGTTGGTTGCTCCTCAGTACTCTACCTATGGCACCCAGACATTCTGCGCCAACGAGCCTGAACACCCTGGAGACCAGCCAGACTGCAGAGACCACAAGGACATGATCCACGCCTGCTCCGAAGCGCTGAAGTACAAGCACGCCAAGGATGTTTGCACACCATCAGTCATGTCAACATTCCTCAACCGTATCACAATCACATGGCCCTTCTTCGGCCTCATCGATTTCTGGGCTCAATTCGCCTTCCTCGGCGTCTTCCTCATCGTCTTCGTCACAGCTCTCTTCCGCACCCCCAAGCTCAACCTTTCCCAGATCGACGAAGAAGCCGAGGCCGACGAGGAAGAAAGTCTTCTCGCATCAACTGGTCGACGATTCGGCGCGACGTGGCAGGATGTGCGAGGAAAACCCAGCAGCTCAGGTAATGAGTCTGCCAACAACGGCAACGGCTCGCAATCCGCTGCTTGAGGTTCACGTATAAAACATATGAGTTAGTTCAGATTGATGCAGGCATCTTGATTTTGGCAGGGCAACACGGTGGTTCGGAGTTTAGTTTCGCAATATTTGGGTATCTGATGTTTAACACGCAAGGAACGGCAAATGGTAGTGAGGTGTAGCTTGAAATTGAAATCGGTTTATGCTCCCAGCGCTACCTTCTTCTTCTCCGTCTTCTCCTTCTTATCTTTGGTGAACTGTACAGCTCTATGACTCCTTTCATCGAAGCCAGCTTGTGGTCCCCGATGCATCTCGTACCAACATCGCGTACAGTAAACGTCATCGTCGCACCCTGAGCATCGCACCGTCGCGTCCTCTAAACAAACGGTACACCAACTGTCCACATCATCATCTGTGTAGTTCGTCCGTGAAGTTAAGCGGTTAACCGGTTGGCCTGAAGGTTTGGACGTAGGAACGGATGGAAGGGCCAGGGAATCTTGGTCTGGGGATGGTGCGCGTAGAGCAGCGAGACGGGCGGTTATATCATCTATATCTGCGCTCCCAGCCCGATTCGAAGAAGGGATGTCGGCGAGGTCTGAAGGGACATCCGGAAGAGCGACGTCTTCTGTTTTTGAAGTGGTTTGTTCGGGTTCAGACTCGTATTCTGGATCGGGGGTCTTGGTCTTTGCGAGGGCTGCTTCGACTTCTGCTTCGTCGCGGAAGCGGGCGATGACTTCATCGACATCTTTGTTCATAGCTTCTCCATCTGAATCATCCGAGTCATCATCCTTCTTATCTTTCTCATTTTCTGTATCCTTTGGTATTGAGTCTGCGAGCTGTTCCAGAAGTGCTTTGACTTGTGCATCATCGGGTTCCGGGTTAAAGCCTTCTTCAGGCTGTACGTCGCCTAGTAGCTCTTCCAGAGTTTGGTCGTCTGTTTGGAAGATGGATTCGTCTTCTTCATCTTCTAGTTTGGGGGATTCCTTCCTTGGTGTCCTTTCTGGCTGGGGTGTTGGCTTTGATGCTGGTGGAGCTGCCTTTAGTGCTGGTGCCGGTGAAGGTTCATCGCCACGGTCTCGTAGGGACTTAAGACGTGCGGCTAGTGTATCATCTCGAGTTGGTTCCTTTTTGCGCTCAATCAGATCTACCTTGATCCTAAAGGAATGTTAGTTGGGGTAGATATTTGAGGTCTGTAGGTAATATACTCTGTTGATACTGGCTTGCCTTGACCTGCGCTATTACCTCTAAGGGCGTTTAGACGATCGAGCAAGGACTTGTCGAGATCTTTAGACATAGCTTGTATGTTCGGTAGGGCTGAGAGTGAGTTTGTATGATGGGTGAGGTTATTGATGAGATGTTATGATGAAGCGAAGTGAGCTTTGGATGAGGATGGCGGGGGCGGGGTTGTTTGTGCCCAGGCTTGGCTGAAGAGTCAAATTGAGGCTCAACTCTGGGCATTATACAGGGAAAAGTATAGTCATGCACGTCACGATCTTGGCTAAGCGAAAAGAACGGATTTAATCAAACATACAGCCCTATTATGGCAGTCTAGGAGCCATAGAAGGACGATTTTCACGTCAGCTAGTGCGTGTGTAACTACGTGACAAACATCCCTGCCCTCCACTGCAAACATCACATCACATCACATCACCTACAGGCACTGCGTTTTGATTGTTGAAGAGCCTCAATGACGCAGGTAATTACAGATTAGGCAGTTGGTTATGTTGCTTGTCACATCGATTGTCAAGTCATGAACTTTGCGCTGGGCTTCAGTTACTTCAGGAATGGAGTTCACCTGAAGGATTGTGATGCCTCAAATACGAGAGGGCTTAGATGAAGATCACCATTCAACTGACGACATGGTTACGACCAGTCAACTGACAAGACAAGCGAATGCCTCGACCATTTTCGACCTGTCGTCGTGAAACATCATGATATTGAACATGTTCAATTGACGATTCCCCTGCAATCTAATCGCTATCTAGATGCTCGCTCGCTCGCACGCACACGCGTCGCAGCCAAGACTTACGCATGCTCGGAACGTGGGCGGCGCCAAAGTTTAAGCCTCTGCCGTGCATCAGCTAACTACTAGGTACCTATTTTTGCGCATCCATTCATCAGTGCCTTGATTAGCGGCCTGCAGATGGGTCCATGCAGCTGAAAGCGCAGAATCCATGTCTCGGATCCCTTGAAATCAATAAGCGCTAGAGAATGTTGATTCCAAGGTGACGTGGAAACATAAACCAGCAGTTTTCCTCTTTTCTTATCTTTTCTCTTGCTGCCATGTTGCTAGTCATTTCTTCACAATGCTTAAAATGCCATCGCTACGTCTGAGCGCAAGGTCAGTCCAGATCACAGCAGCTATTGCGTCGATATGGCTCTTCGTCGCCGTTCTTTATCACTATCGCGATGTTTCGTTCTACACCCCGAATAATAATTTTCAGAGCGCTTCGAAACCGATTTCGAATTCTCGCGGTGTTGAATCGATAGGGATTGGCGCACGGTATTTTCTCGATTATCCGCTGAAGGACGAACCGAAGGCGATTTTTGGACAACTTGGACAACGGACCGAACTGTTGCGATCTTGGATTGAGGAATTGGAAGGGCGAGACGACAGTCACGAGACAGCGGAACTTGTTGGACAAATCTTGGAAAAGCAGTTTCCCTGGCTCAATTCGAAGCAGGGTACTTCGCCGCCTCTCGTCGATATCTACAATCGTCTTGGTCTTTCCTACAGCAGCAAAAGTGTGAAGGCCGACAAAGCACCAGCTGGAATCGTTATCCCCACAGGCGAAAAAACACTCCGATTCGCATGCCATCTCATCGCAGCATTGACGCGCGTCCACAAGACCACTCTCCCAATCCAGGTTGTATACGCAGGAGATGATGATTTATCCGCCGCTGGCCGAAAAAAGATACAACAAGCTGCCAATGGAGTCAAGATCGAAATGCTCGATGTTCTCACTGTTTTCGACGACAGTACACTGAAGCTGGCTGATGGAGGCTGGGCGATAAAACCTTTCGCTGCATTGGCCAGTCGCTTTGAGAAGGTCATTCTTCTCGATGCAGATGCTGTATTCTTCCAAGACCCGCGGCATCTTCTTCGTCAAGATCGATTTAAAGAGACGGGTGTACTGCTTTTCCACGACCGATTGCTCTGGAAGAATGGGTTTGCGGATCGTCAGGATTGGTGGCATGATCAGATCAAGCATCCCAGTCCTGAGACGGAAAAGTCGCTTGTTTGGACGGAACGATACTCTGAAGAGGGTGATTCTGGCATTGTTGTCGTTGACAAGTCAAGGCTTGATGTTCTGCTTGGACTCCTCCATATTGGATGGCAGAATTCTGCGCGGGTGCGGAATGAAGTTACGTACAAGCTCATGTATGGTGATAAAGAGAGTTGGTGGATTGGTTTCGAAGCCACAGGATCCAAATACGCCTTCTCACCTCATTACGGCGGCATTGTCGGGTGGTTAGGCCCAACGAAAGCCGAACTCGACGCAGCAAAGAAGGCAGAGGAAGAGAAGAAAAAGAACGGGAACAAGCGCGATGACAAAGAAGAAGTCCGCGTCTGCAGCTTCGTCATCGCACACGTCGACCAACACGAGAAACTCCTCTGGTACAACGGCGGTTTACTTAAGAACAAAGCCGTCAACCAAACTGAATTCGAAGTTCCGACGCATTGGATGATCGATCAGAAGTGGCACAAGGGAGGAAGCAAGCAAGCCATGAGTTGCATGGCCGGCACGAAAGCGAGTGCATTGACAAGCGGGGAGAAGGATGTTTTAGCAGAGTCGATACAAGTAGCGAAGGAGATGGATGAAAAGCTACATTTGGTCTGATGAGGATAGACTTGTATTATGTATGTAATATGTAATATTATGAATGACATAGAACGTTGAACAAGGATAATGCTTTGTAAAAGAACTGGAGACGAGCTACCATCGGAGGTCGGAACCGCGAGATGATCGACATGAAGGATTATGGTACCATGTAAGTTTGCAACGGACAATTCCTGAAACGCGTGTCCACGGTAAAAGACCGTTGAAGATTCCGGACCCAGTTCATGTCTTCGGCGCCGTTTCCTAGCGCTCGGGACCGTCTCACGCCATCGCGCGCCGGACATGTACGAATGTCCGTATAGAAGACCGTAAGACCGTCGACGAAGAAATGAGTATAAAAAGGCAAAAGACGTCACACAAACACAATTAATTTACGGTAATACAAGTCAATTAATTCTTGCTAAGCAATCGATTCTTTTGTTCAATTAATTCGAGAGCCGAGCTTCTTACAGAATGGCACTTCGCTTACCCCTTCGAACTCGCCCAGCGCCGCTCATCGCTGGACTCACAGTTGGAGCTATCGGTGTTGCAGTCTGTTCGAAAATGATGTTTGGGACAGCTTCAGCGGAATCTCGTGAGGCGCAGAAGATTTTCAAGGGGGGTTTTGCGTCGGTCAAGCTGCCGTTGCATAGCTCGGAGGATGAGACGCATGATACCAAGAGGCTGCGGTTCAAGCTGCCTCAAGAGACTTCTGTTTCTGGACTGCCATTGACTTGTGAGATTACTGCACAGGGTATCTGGATTCCTGCTGACTGAGTATAGCTGCTCTGTTGACGTTCACATGGCCTGAGGGATCTTGGCTTCCTACACCGAGACCTTACTCTCCCATCTCACCCTCCGGCAAGTCACACGTCTGCAGGCTGGGGCCAATTACTGACTTGAGTAGATGAACCCGGCTATGTGGAACTAATGGTCAAGAAATACCCCAACGGCAAAGGAAGCGGCTATCTTCACTCCCTCAAACCAGGCGACAAGCTCTTCATCCTCACCACCCTCCCCGGCTACAAATGGAAGCCCAACACATTCTCCCACATAACCCTCATCGCCGGCGGTTGCGGCATAACACCAATCTACCAACTAGCCCAGGGAATCCTCCGCAACCCCGAAGATAAAACTCGCATGACTCTTGTGTTTGGCGCAAACACCGATGAAGATGTTCTGCTGAAGAAGGAGCTCGATGGCTTTGCGAAACAGTTTCCGGAGAGGTTCAGTGTCAAGTATACGGTCAGTAGGCCGAAGGAGGGATCGGAGATGAGGAAGGGCAGGGTTGATAGGGAGCTGCTGGAGGAGGTTGTGCCGAAGGGGACGGAGAAGGTCTTTGTTTGTGGACCGCCGGCAATGGAGGAGGCGCTTGTTGGGAAGAGGGGGAATGGTGTTTTGGGGGAGCTGGGCATTGAGAAGGGCAAGATTCACAAGTTCTGATGTAAAGAAGAGAGTATGACTAGTCAAAATTGGCTGGGGTTGGGGAGATAAATGATTATCCCACTCTGATCAATGTGTATATTAAGAGTTAGAACGCATTGCACAAGCATTTGTCACCTTCTCATCCAGGCTGAAATAACTAATTCTTTGCT
Source organism: Fusarium miscanthi (assembly GCA_014898875.1). Lineage (NCBI taxonomy): Eukaryota > Fungi > Ascomycota > Sordariomycetes > Hypocreales > Nectriaceae > Fusarium > Fusarium miscanthi. Next base: position 110,298 of record JAAVUA010000242.1, read on the forward strand.
ATATATGATACAAGTCAAAGTAAATGGGAATCCCGTCATGGGTCACGGTCAACGCGAGGCAATGATCGGTACAACATGGTAAATGTGCAATTGCTAACTCCAGTTTTACAAAGTAACTACCTAGTTTCCAGTGGCGATACTATGCCTAACTCCCAAACTGCCATTTGTCAAAAACGATCTCGAATCTCTCTCCGGCACAGCAACCTCATCCTTCATCTCCGAAGCCGACCCATAGCCTCCACCGCCAGGCGTCAGGATAATAATCCTATCTCCCGGTGCGAAATGCGACGTCTTTCTCGGTCCGAGCGAAACCTGCCGCATAGCTCCCGTAACAGGATCTTTCCGCACCCAGATATTCTGCCCCCTCTGCCCCTCCTCACCACCCTCAAGGCCGTAAGGCGCCGTGACTCGTCGATCCGTAAGAACAGAGACCTGAAGAGGCATACGGAACTCCATCTCGCGAACACAACCATCACCGCCCCTCCATTTTCCAGCACCACCGCTACCCTTCCTAATAGAGAACTCATGCAGAATAACAGGGTATCTCTTTTCCAAGATCTCCGGATCCGTAATCCTCGTGTTCGTCATGTGTGTATGAACAGCACTAGCACCATGCCAGCCCAATCCAGCGCCCGCACCTCCACAGATGGTCTCGTAGTATCCGAAGCCCTTGGTTACCTCGCCGGTGACAGGATCTGTGCCGCCGCAGCCGAAGCTGAGGTTGTTCATTGTCCCTTGGGAGGCGGCTGCGGCGTTGAAGGCGCGGAGGACGAGATCGGCGATCTTTTGGGATGTTTCAGTTGTGCAGCCGACGGTGGCGGCGGTAGGCGATGGAGAGAGGATGGTGTTTTCGGGACAGACTACTTTGATGGGCTTGAGGCAGCCTTGGTTGAGGGGGATGTCGCCTTTGGAGATCATGGAGCGGAGACAGTACTGCTGGAGGTTAGCTAAGACCAATGACTGAGGAAGGGGGACTTGCCATGATGACGGAGTATGAGCAGGTTGGTGGCGCGTTGAGGTTACCAGAGTGCTCAGGGCCAGTTCCTGTAAAATCGAAAACCGCATCTCCAGTGTCTTTGTCGATGGTCACCTTGAGCTTGAATGGAATACCGTCATCGTTATACTCTGTCGCTTCAAGAACACCACCCTCGTGCTTCAAGGCAAATTGCTTAAGAAGATCGCGCACAGACTGAGCAGCGTTGTCCTGAATAGCATGCATGTACAGCTGAACAACAGGCCAAGTAAACTCCTTAATAAGAGCTCTGATCAATTCAATACCCTTCTGATTAGAAGCAACGGCTGCCTTGAGATCAGCGATGTTCTCCGTCAGGGTACGAGTACCACTGCAGCCGGGATACGAAGCAGGCTCGTCGTAGAGACGCTTGATCAAACCAGATTCATCAAAGGCGCCTTCGTTAATCATCTTGAAGGACTCGATAGCGGCACCTTCTTGCCAGAGTTCAGTGGAATTGGGAGGCATCGAGCCGGGAACGATACCGCCGATGTCTGCGTGATGGCCACGGTTGGCGACGAAGAAAATGATCTCCTTGGGGTTTTCTTCGTCGTCGAACACAGGTGTGATGGTGGTGATATCGGGAAGATGAGTACCACCGGCTTGAGGATGGTTGCTGATGATGACATCGCCGGGCTTCAATTCACCAGCCTTGTATCGTTGAGCTTGGTATGCGATGGCTGTACTCATGGAGCCAAGATGGCTGGGGACGTGAGGAGCATTTGCAACAAGGCCTCCGTCGGCAGAGAAGATAGCGCATGAGTAATCCAATCTCTCCTTGATGTTGACAGAGATCGAGGTCTTCTCCATGGTATGGCCCATCTGTTCAGCGACAGTCATGAAGCGATGCCCGAAAACACTCAGTGTAACAGGATCGACAGTCTCAGTCGCAACATTCTGCTTCTCAGCCTTGTCAACCTCGAGGATGACATGCTCTGGGAGAATGACACCCTTGCTGAGATGGTCAACAACAATGGTCTGAGTCTTGTCGATGATCATCGCAGGACCAGTGATGTGCACGCCGGGACTCATGGACTTGAGCTCATAAACAGGAGTTTCAGTCCAGCCGTGATTCTCGAAGAAGATCTTCCGAGAGAAGATTGGTGTTGGGACGGGAGTGAGGCCATCGGACTGGTACTTCTTGAGCTCTTCGAAGGGACTGGAGATGTTGAGAACGCGGGACTTGCCCACGCTTCGAACTCGAACGTCATCGATGAGGATGTTGCGTGATTGAGAGAAGCCGAATTCCTGAGTATGTCTGGCAGTGAATGCGGCGCCTGCCTCGCCGACATTCTCCGACACCGGGATCATGAGAGAGGTATCGCTTCCTTGATAGCGCATATTGAGGAAGTACTCATGCTCTGTAGTCTTAGCATCAAAGCCCTGAGACTCAAGACCCCGGGCACCCTTGGAAGAGAGGGACTCAAGACGGGCTTTGATCTCGGGGACGACTTCTTCGGAGAAGGTGATGGCGGAAGGTTCTTGGTTCTCTACCACGACGTCGGCGAGAGCCATTCCATAAGCAGACAGGATACTTGAGTAGCAAGGGATGATGGCGCGCTTGATACCGAGATCGCGAGCGATGAAGACAGCGTGTTGACCACCAGCGCCGCCGAAAGAACCCAAATTGTGGCTCGACGCACCGTATCCGCGACCTTCACTGAGTGTTCGAATAGGTCGAGTCATGGTAGCATTCGCAATTGCAAGGAAGCCAAGGGCCAGAGTCTCGGGTGTGAATGGCTCACCGCCCTCCTTCTCCTTGTTGACGATCTCTGTGAGAGCAGCGAACTTCTCTCTCACCACGTCCCGATCAAGTCGGCGAGGGAAGAAGTCGGGAATTATACGCCCGAGGAGGAAGTTTGCATCCGTGACAGTCAAGGGACCGCCTCTGCCGTAACATGCGGGACCGGGGTTGGCACCAGCGCTGCTAGGGCCGACTTTGAGAAGTCCGTTCTCCCAGGATAGGATTGAGCCACCGCCTGCAGCGACTGTGTTGATGTCAAGCTGGGGAGTCTGGATCGTCACTTCGGCCAGCGTGTTCTCAAAGATATGCTCCAAAGCACCAGAGTATCTAGCTACATCTGTACTGGTACCGCCCATATCGAAGCCCAGCACAGGCGTTCCGTCAGTATCGTCGTAACATGTCCTCGATAGACCGACAACACCGCCAGCAGGGCCACTAAGAACACCCCTCAATCCGGTGAACTTGGACCAGCTTGTCAGTCCACCGTCGGATTGGCAGATGAGGAGCTTGTTCGCGCTCTCATCTTCTAACTGGCCCTTGAAGTTCTTGCGGAATCCATCCAGGTATGCAAAGGTCATTGGTGTGAGGTAGGCGTCCGCGACCGCTGATTGACTTCGCGGCACGTACTTGGCCATGGACTGCAGGACCGAAGAAGCGGAGACTTTGAAGCCCATTTCTTCGGCGAGCTTTGTGACTTGTAGCTCGTGGTCGGGGTATGTGTATGAGTGCATGAGGCCGATAGCTAGGTTCTTGAAGCCTTGGGCTTTAAGTTCCTCAAGGTCTGCGCGGACAGTGTCGAGGTCTGGTTTCTTCATGATCCTGACAACTTCTCCTGTTTGACCAACGACGAGTGCTGGATCTGAAGAGACGTCAATTGGGCCATTGGAGGGAGCTTCACTTGCGCCCTCAATTGTGACTCGTTCATCAATCTCCACGACAGTTTCGTAGAGTTGCTTCAAGCGACGGACCGAAAGATCAAAAAGATCAGGTCTAGCCTGGTTTCCGATGAGAAGAACATCCCTGAAACCTTTTGTGGCAAGGAAGGCTACGCGATCACCCTTTCTCTCGAGAAGGGCATTGGTAGCAACTGTGGTGCCCATGCGAATGGACTCAATTGGCTCAAGATCTAGTAATGAGCCCTTGGGTATTGTTGTGTCTAGGGCGATCTCCAAGATCTGGCGAATGCATTCTGTAGGAGCATCATCATACTCATCAGGACATACTGAGAGGATCTTGAAGACGATATGCTCTTGTCGACCGGGGACTTCGGCCCATGCGTCTGTGAATGTGCCACCACGGTCGATGGCGATGCGGATGCCTTGAGATGACATTGTGAGGATGAGGATGAGGTTTAAGGGTGGAATAGAGTGTGAATGACGGAAGAGAGATTGAGGTGAGGATGGTTTGATGACATGGTCAAGCTTGGACGAGTTGAAGCTGTATTATATTAAACAATCCGGGGTATATCTTGCCCACGCCCTCAATGTGTAAGTGGAGTGGATTCGCTATCGTCGCCTTGACCAACGGCATTGGTCAGAATCTGCTTAATCATCGGCAACTTTAGCAAAGCCGACTAATCTGACCGGCAACTCTGGACTTACCGGTTCATCTCCACCATCCATCCTCGGTATCACCAACGGCAAATACAGGCGATTACCCCAGACTCGGACCCGCAGAGTTTGAGATCATTCCATTACTCAACGATTTGCAAGGGTGATTCGAAATGAGCACGCGACGACCGAGAAGACTGCTCGCTGCGTGAGATGCCCTTCTGTCTTGCTAGCTTGTGATGATTGATCTGATCGTGAAGTAGCTGCCATCGATGTCATTCGCAAAAGATCAAGTGTTCGGGTGATAAGCCCTGTCAGTCTTGTAAGTCGACAGGCAGAGCAGATGAATGTGAGTTCCCTGCGAACAAGGAACGGAAGATACCAATTGCTGAGAGGTAAATACTATTCAAATGTTCTTCAGTCAACCCTGACATGTTCTCCAACCGTCTCAGAGTCATCATAGCACACTAACATCATGTTCAGTTACCTCAAGAAGCTCGAAGAAGATAGCAGGCAGCTTCAGGCCATCACAACCCACAACCAGACTCCAGAAACTAACCCGACATTCACTCCCTTTGATGACCAGGATGCTCAAGCCGATGCCCCTCCATCTCTTTCGAAAGAAGAAAGCAACCTGTTCAATCCACTCTTTGACCGACAACCCGAAAAGCCCATCCATGAACGATCCTCGGAGCCAGGCTTTATCGGCGAAGCTTCATGTGCCGCCTTCAGCAACAGACTCTTATCATGTCTCGACGATACCTATACCCCATCGACAGCTGGCCTGTCAAACTATCATCGAATGAACACATATGGGAGAATGCCGGTAGATCAAGGACCGGAATTTCCAGAACGGATGCACGTCAAGTTGCTTCTTAATGTGGCTCGGAGATTCATAGGGAACTACCATCCGTTGTTTCTGAAAGTTACCTTCATGAAGGAGATTGATGCCGTTTATCGAAGGGAAGTTGTGCCATCGGCGCTATGGCTGTGTAAATTCTATGCACTCATGGCCTTGGGAGAGATATATACACATAGAAGGGGAGTTGGTGATAATAACAGAGTGCCGGGAACGAACTACTATGTCAGGTCGGTCAACCTGTTACAAGAGAACCAAGACATGTATGAGGAACCTTCCTTGATGCAGGTTGAAGTTCTCACATTACTGGTAAGCTCAAGCTTCGCTACTAATTAGCCGACTTCAACTAACACCACCAGGCCTGGGCCTCAAACATACTAGGTCGCATACGCACAGCATACTGCTATAGTGGGATGGCCATGCGCCTCGCTCAGAGTCTCGGCATGCACAGGTCTGCATCTCGACATACCACGCTTTCGCCCGTTGAGCGAGAGAGTCGACGGCGAACATGGTGGGTGCTTTACTTCTTCGATCGATTCTCTGCATCAAAGCTTGGACAGCCTATCACCGTCCGAGACGAAGATATTGACGTTGAGATGCCAAGCATGGACGGTTTGACAAAAGATGAGATGGCAGAGTTTCTTGACCCACAGAATCTCATTATTAATATCAAGCTTGCCAAGATCATTGGCAATATCTGTAAGTCCGGCTTCCTCCATACATACTCTTGTCTGATGTGCTGTTGCTAACTATGCTGTACAGTGACACACATATACGGGATACCAAAGGCTACGAACGGTCTTTACATACATCAAGTCCACGGTATCTTGAAACAACTTCGTGAATGGCATGATGAATTACAACCAGACATGCGTGTCAAAGAGCGAGGTACTCCTCGCCCTGTCGCAAGTCTTCATCTCGCGTACAACCAATGCATCATACAGACAACTCGCCCTGTCCTCCTCCATCTCTTCAAGACTCAGTTCCAACTAGGCAGTAAAGTGAGAGAAGATGCGTCGCCACGACAGAACGTTTCATCTATCACTCTTGCCTTGGCAGAGAGCTGTGTCAACGCTGCACAAGCATCGAGTCGTATCGTGGAAGGACTTTTCTTAGATGGTAGTATCGCAACCTTTGGGTATTGGGATGCGCATCATATCTTCTCTGCTGCCATGATTCTTATCATGTCAGCGGTGATGAAGCCCACAGCTGTCAACTCGGATCATCTCGAGACCCTACTGAGTGTCTTGCGATCTCTAAAGAATGATGGAAACATTCCGGCAGTGGACTTTTGCGAGAGACTATCGGACATTCAAGCCCGGGTGTTGAACCTACGGGCAACAGGCCGATTGGATGGCATGAGCTTCGACAGACCTCCAATAGTCGCTCAGACTCCCAACTCCTTGCCAAAGGAAGTCCCACAAGCTCAGGATCAAGCTTTCCAAACACCAATGAGTATGGAGAATGGCTCTGGGATGTGCGAGTCTGCAATCATTGGCTACGAAAACGTGGATATCTTGGGTAACCCTCTTATTGGCAGCTTCCTAGATGGAAATCAAGTACAGTGGTTAGATGTGTTGTTTACTGAGGATGGAACTTTAAGGGAATTTGCTTCTGAGATTGAAGAGCCATTTCTATTCAGGTAGCCTATGTAGAAAACCACCATGTGGGTACATTTGGACGTCTCTTGACTATGAGCTATTGTCTCCACCAGCTAAGTAGACAAACCAGACATTTCACGTCGACCACAGATCTCTCATAGACACCAGAAGAATGGAGTAAGCACATGGAAACGCGGTTAACAATTTCTCTTGCGAGCACAGCCATCTCCGTATCCTTCATCGCCTACGTCTCAAAAGTCAGCTCGTATCTTATGTTTTCCAAGTCTCACAGGTCCTTACGCTTCTGTAGGCCAGCAGCTTCGATGTGACCCTCAGCACCTAGAATTAATATCAGAAAGGTATGTACGGAAGGCTAGTACTATAGGGTATCGCACGTTTGACCTCTACGTTGACTTCCTCAACAGGAACAGGGATAGCGGCACCCATGACTGAGGCCACGAGGGTCATGGTGGACAAGATGGAAAAGAAGCGCATGTTGAAATTCAAGTTGAGTATGGGAATAGGGAATAGAGTTCGAGCTTGAAAAAGGATTAATGAATTTCCAAGGCAGATAACCACTATTTATGTTTCTGCTATTGTCTGAGTAGACCTGATAGCCATGGCTGAACGAGGCAGATAGACGGAAGGTGTTACGAAATCGGGCCTACTGACCATTCATCAACAAAGAGACTTCGCAACTTGTCCTTTGGGAAAACTTTTGTGTAGATCTTCCTTCTTAGACGGAATAAGAAGCCGTGGTGTAGTTGAATGTCATATCCTGGTAGAGTTGGGGGCAGGATTTGAATCCATGCTGGGCGTGTGCATGTACTAGTGGAACAATACCCAAGTACGTATCTCGGCAATCCGGCATCTATGATAGACAATCATCTGACATGTTTCCCCCCCAGTCAATGCTGATCATAACGTTTGGACGGGGAGTTGATCTCAGTTCTCCATGAGCTTTGGATGTACTCCTGTAAGCTTACATACAAGGTGAGCCGATCTTCCTATCACCTAGCACTTAACCGGTTAAAGTAAAGCAAAAGCCTAGGAATTTGATTCTAATTTATGATAAGAGTTTGTTACATTTGGAATATTTTGGGATAATATCAGTGTATCATTGATTAATCCATGGTCTTGACTACTTGGTCACCACTGGCCGATAAAGGCTGTGTCGATTCGGAAAACAGCGAAATTCAAATTTAAACATTCTATGCAATGATTGAGCCATCAGTATTTATCTCGAGAACCTATTGAATGGTCGTCACTCGTCGAGTCGTTGCCATGCCCTAGAAACTCTCCAATCAGATCACCATGACCATCTGGATACGCTGGCCCCAGGGTCGGATGATTTAGATATCCAGGCTCCATCAGATCCAAAATCCTCCGACTGGTTGCCCATTCCTCCAATCTGTCCCAGTTAACGCACTGGTGAGGTGAAGTGAAGTTTGCCGTTGGGATACGGCCATCTTGCCGCCATTTCATCGTCAGAAGCTGCATATCGCCTTGACACATGATGCTCTGTCGGAGCATATCTAAGCAATGATCTATATATTCCATCAGTGAGAGAATGAGGTAATGGGGTTAGCAGACTTACGATTATGGTACTCATTCGCCCTCTTTTGTTCTTCTGTGATGTTGGGGAAGTAGTACTCTGGATACATATAATGATGAAGGCGTTTCTGTAAATAAATTGGTGTCAGGATTGATCAATCTTTGTGACGAGTTAGAGGATATAAGCATACAATACAGTGAAGATTGTGGTAGACGTTGAGTGTCGCAAAGTACCCTCCATCGGGCAGCTCGATGGCCTGCTCCTTTCTACCAGGTATATGGCTCATTTCATCTTGTGAAATGCGAATATTGGAGTCTCAGAATAAGTTAGCCTAAATTAACATCAATGGGAGAGAAGGGGTATTACTCTTGAGCATTTTCTTCCAAGCTTCATCTAGCTCAGATGATGGTTTGCCAACATAGACCGAGTGCTTATGTTGGAAGACCTTGGCCTGTGGTCCAGGATTGAAAGGGACTAATAAAACTAAGTATGAGATAAATAGTGGGAGGTTAAGTTGAGAACTTACTATATGCGACTTGTCTCTTATGAGGTTTCCAAACAGGAACCACGATGAGTAGTACCAATATGGTATAAACTACGAGAACACCTGCGTGTATGACAATGGCTCGCCACCAAAACAGTGGTGAGCAAGCAGACTCTCTGGTTGATTGCCGAAAGGGGAGCCTCTCAGTTTGCGATTCAGCGTTTGAATCAGAGAATGAAGACCTTTCTGCCTCTCCAGATAACAGAGCATCTTGCTCCATCTCTTTGTGTAATGTCATGACGGCACGAGTATTGAGGGCGGCATAGAGTGAAAAAAGTCCAGGGAGTCTGGAAATATTCCAATAGTCAAGTGAACAGAGGTTGCAGGTAAGAAGATCCGATAATTGCGGCTAATCTGTGCCACATTGCAAAGTCCGCAGCGCGCAAGTGGGAAGGGGACCCTGGTCTGTCTGGATACACTCCCTTCTAGCCTATTTGTGGATCACGGCGGTAAGAGGAAAGCGATTCGTTGAAAGTGCTGGAGATATGTAGGATTCAAGTGATGTGACGCAGCATTTTGTGCTGATTTAAACAGCTCGTGGCTGGCTTCCAGTGCTACGTTTGGTGTCCAAGACATGACATGATATTGTTTTCATTCTGATCTAGCCCTTCGGTGACGAATTCAACGAAACTAAGTTTCTACTTCCCGCTGCCTTTAACATCATTGCTACATCTTTCTTCTTCTACAGAACACATACCAGTAACATGATGAATACAATCTACGCCAAGGTTTCAGGAAACATGTCTCGAAAGTGGAAGTATCGACGATTGCCAAATGAGGAGCTAGAGTAAACATGACACAGCATATAAGGTTATATCTGGAAGCGAACTTGCTAACGAAGCCGCAGAAAGGTCGAAAAAGGGAGCAGTCCCAAGCTCGCCACGCCGTGTTTGATTAGTATTTGCCTGGTAGCAGTCTTATTCTTGGGAGTCATCATTTCCTGGGGAGTCTCATTAACGTCAGCTCCAACAAGCTGTATACACCCAGCGAGACGAATGGAGTGGAGGGAGCTGAACAAAACCCAGAAGAAAGACTACATCAGCGCTGTTGTCTGTCTGAGCGAGAAAGAATCACACTTTGAGCTAGGAAGCAGTCGCTACGACGACTTTGCATATATGCATGTCTTCGAAGGCACAGTGACTCACTATGCCGCTTCATTCCTACCCTGGCATCGATACTTTATCCACGCATACGAAGGGGCGTTGAAAGAGGAGTGCGGTTTCGATGGATCTTTGCCGTAAGTCTGACATGCTTCTCTAGATCCTGGCGTACGATGATCAACTAACTTCTTTGGTTTAGATACTGGGACTGGGCATTGGACGCCCACGACCTTGCCGCCTCTCCCATATTTGATCCTATAGATGGCTTCGGTGGGAATGGCACAAGAGAAAGCCCTTTACCCGAGATATTTGGGGGCCGTTGTGTTACAGAAGGTCCCTTTGCGAATGCAACCCGCCACTGGCAGTCAAAGTCCAATGGACATGGATTCGATATCTTGAAGAATCCTCATTGCCTCAGCCGAGGATTCCAATCAGGGGAGAAAAAGGCCAACTTGGAGAATCGAGTCACGATCGACGCTATCAACAGCGTGCTCAGCCTAGAATCATACGAAGAATTTGTTGATGCGCTTGAAGTTAAAGCTCACAATTCGATCCCCCAGTTTGTGCGAGGGGACTTTTACGGGTTGACTGCACCAAACGGTAAGATCATAGTTGCATCTTCCGTGCAGTAGCTGTTCTGACACTCTTGTTGTAGATCCTGTGTTTTATCTACATCACGCTCAGGTAGATCGATTATGGTGGATTTGGCAGCAGCAGGATGTCGAAAGCAGGACCAAAACCTATCAGGGTCCTAGACAGAATACAAGGGTACACGCCAACGGGTCTTTGACAGGGTCCAGCCTGGAGGATGTTATCTCACTGGGCAATCTGTCAGAGCCAGTTCAGGTCCACGATGTGATGACAACCGAGTCGGAGGTTCTCTGTTACCGTTATTGAACAGGTATAGATAGTGTAATTATTGACTTAGATTACGTGCTCACGGACTATCGGCTAAACCCTTGTGCCAGAGCCAATTGAACTGTGAGCATCACCGTAAGCGTCGCTCTCCACATATGCAATGAAAACTGAGAGATCGGCGGAGTTGGCAGGGTATACAAAACATGCATCCAGCGACGTTTAAATGACCTAAAGCGGACGCTAAACTGAATACTTCAATGTACACCACCAGCGCGGGATAATACTCGTAGCGGTGACCGCCACCCACAGTCCAAAAGGTCTTGGGGGCGGAATTATGTAACTCAGACCGGTGATGATCACCTTGCGCTGCGCTTTTTTATCTTCCCTAGTATTAGGCTCCGGATCAAGCGGCAGCGTTATCCCCTGTGATAGCTACTTCGAATGGTAATTCACAGCCTGTAAGCTGCATGTCAGCGGCTGGATGAAGCCGAAGCTGGTAGGGGAGGTTTGGCGGCAACATCAACCAAATCTTGGAAGTGAGGGTCAGAACCAGCTTTTGGGGCGAATAGAAAGTGAGACATGTATTCTATCTATGAGTACTCATGTTCTTCTAGTCTACAAAGAATGGCTCTATGGTGCGAAGAACTAAGACAGAACAGGGCTTATCCACCGCTCTCCAAAATACGTCTGCAATCCACACAACCAGAGGGGCCAACAATGCAAGGGCCATCAATAGCCCGGACTGATACTGCCATCCAGCGGAACTGCCTGTCAAGCCCTGGAATGCAGGTACCATAGAATACCCAAAAAGATGCAAAACAGGGCCATGAACTAGATACAATGTAAATGAGATCTTTGCCAGGTATCGAAGCGGACGCGATGTGAAAGGCTTTTGAAGCAGCCTGTCTTTACTAAGCGACCAGCAGATCAGAGTCGCACCATAAGATTGCCAATAGATGTATCGATCCGTCAGTGATGATAGCAAAACGTAACCGGGCGTAGAGAATCCCGCATTTCTGGCTCGAGGGTATGAGCTTAGATATAGCCCAACGAAGAATAGTAATTTTTGGACGAGCGCTGACCAAGGCGAGTGCTGTAATGGGGGTGGAGTGACGGCAGATTCACCACCGTCGCTCGGTAGAGCCCCGGAATCATGGTGATTCCCGAGACTCCTCTCGGCGAGGAAGACCCCAGCGAAGAACAGATAAATTTCCCACCGCCCCTGTTGAAGCGAGTATAAGCATAGAAAGACGAGTGCTGTACCTCGGACCCAGACACGGGCTCTCGCCAAGGCGAGAAGTGTGAGATAGACAATCATGGAGGCGCGAAACTGAATCGGTATTGTCCATAGGTGGCTGTCATATTCAGACATTGGCGACTTCCAACTCCATGGATGAGTCAAGTCAACGATCACAAAACGCATCCAGTCCCAGATCTGCGCCCACAGTGACCCAAGACGCTCTGGATGTCGGGGCACCCATCCCGGCATATCTTGGTACGGAGCCGTGAAGAGCCCCGCGCTTACTGCAATGGCCACTATAAATGTTGACACCAAGGGAGGCAAGAAAAGTCGAAATGGCCGACGCAGCACTGAAGACATGGTATACAACCCAAGAGCATCGTAGTCTCTCTTGCGGATGAGCTTCAGTGGCTTGTAAGCGAGGACAAACCCCGAGACGATGAAGAAGATAGGCACAGTGGGTCCAGCATAAAGAAGTCTGATAATAGGGAGCTTGATGAAAGAAGTGTTGCCGTTTTGGCCAAAACCAGTGTCGAGTCCTTCTTCCCATGGTAAGAGAAAGTGGCGAAGGAAGACGAGAAAAGAGAAGAGCCCACGTAGTCCGTCCAGATACAATGTCGGAGAGGAAGATGATCGTGCCTGGGGACTGCCTTTCGGGACTGAGCCTTGGGATATGAAGCTTGGTAGCAGGAAGATGCCAATGCTTCGAGCATGAGAGATGAGAGAAGACAGTTTATCATGGTCTTTGAGAGACGTTGTCGTTGGTTTGGCTTCTTGCTCACCGAGCAAAATCCCGCCAGCCATCATGATTTAAGATTTGGTGCGGCAAGTCTAGAGAATAGTTTTGAAGAAAAGATTGCGTTGGGATATAATATGTAAAATAGAGGGGACCTGAGGATGCGATATGCGGGGGACACCAGGATATAAGACATAAGCCAAAAGCCTGGGGTGATTAGCCCATTTGCGGCACCGTCTGGCGCAGATACCAAATACAATCTCTCAGATTTCTATTTTGTTCATACAACTTTTGAATTTTATAGCATCGAAAAGTTTTATAAATCATGTATTTCTATGTCTCAGCCGTCACTCTTCTGGTTGAGTTCACTTAAAAGAGTCTTACTACTCGGTTCTCGTCCTAGGAAGTCCTTCAGAATATCAATCTCCGGACGACTTGACCCTGGCTCCAGCACTTGATATCTATATCTTCTCCCAATCTCAGGACTCAGAGGGTCTCTTGCAAATTCAGAACCGAAGAGATCTGCAGCAATGACCATGGATAATGGATAGGCAAAGTAACTACCATCATTCTTGCGGAACATATGCGCAAACCGTGCCTGTCCAGCTCCCCAGTTTTGTGGATTTGGCCCAAAGCTATGTGTTAGTACATCTCTCTTTGTTTTGTTCCATATCTCAGTTGTATCCATCTCAAGCGCTGCTTCATGAGTTGGAGGCGTATGAATTGTTAGGTCAAAGAGAGCTGGCTGGACTTGAGCCAAGATGCTGTTAGCTCTATTTGAGTTTCGTGTTCGTGAAACACTTTGTGCAAGTTCTCGAGGTAGAGCTTCTTGGCTCTTGTAATGACGGCCGAGACGAACTAGTACGTCTGGAAGCCATATCCAGTTCTCAAGCATGATACTGGGGATTTCAATGAAATCTCTCGAGTGAGGAATGGCATACTTGGTTCTGGCCACGATGTTGTGAATGGCGTGTCCAAGCTCATGAAACATGGTCTTTATTTCGCTGTGCTGGAGTAGTGCTGGGCGAGATAGTGACGAGTGAGCGAAGCTACACACCAGTGCCGATGCCGGGTAGTGTTTCACACCGTTCTCTTCGACGAAACCCTGAACTGCTGGTTAGTTTGATCTGAAAAAGGATTTCAGGTAACATACGGGTTGAATCAGAACATGGTGTGCCCCACGATATTTGCCCTCTCTATCAAAGAGGTCTACGTATAAATGCCCCAGAAACCCACCTCCCTCGCTGGGGGCGTCCCGGACTTCATATGCCACGACACTCTCGTGCCATACTGAAGTGATGATAGGCTCAAAGTCAATGCCAAAGAGGTCGTGGAAAACATCAAGCATCCCTTGAAGAGTATGATGGACTTCAAAATACTCAGCAAGGAGCTCGTGGTCAACAGAGAAACTCTGCTGGGTTTGCCTGTTGAGATAATACGCCCGGTCCCACGAGTATAGTTCACTGACGGGCTCTTTACAGTCCCCTTGCTTGAGCTGGATCAATCTATTAGTCTCAGCCTGTGCAATTGGCCTTAGCCTTCTGTGGAGATTATCCAACTTTGCCTCAACGTAGGCAACACTTGGGGCCATCTTATCCGATATCTTGAGAGCCCCATGGTGCTTGAACCCTAGAAGTCGGGCAACCTTGTCGCGCAACGCGACTAACGAAGCCAAACGGGCTATGTTTTCAGGAAAACGGTTCTGGTCGGCGACTGCAAACCGGCGGCGAGTGTCACTGCTGACTGCGTGACGCATCACGGCTGTTACATGAGCATTTCGGAACGTCACTTGTACCCGAGTTCCTTCTTGAAGCATGGACTCAAGGATAGTCTCTGGAACGCCCGCCAAGTCTGCACGGTCAAGCCAGATACCACCCTCGTCCTCTGTGAAGGCAGCTTGTGCGGCAGATTGCACCCGACTGATCTCCTCCAGAGCGGTTCGCAGCTCTTCCCGCTCTTCATCGCCTCGTAAAAAGGACCCAGAACGTCGATACTCGCCGTGCATGCGAGCGAGCAAGTGCTGATCTTCTCCATCCAAGTTCCCATCCGGCGCCGTCTTTTCTCTCTCAGATATAGCTCCCACTAGGGATGCAATGTCAGGTCGCATTAGGATCTTAACCTGCGCTGCTGCGACACGTGTTTCTGCTTGACGGGCGGCATCACGAAGTTCCTTGTCCGGCGATAGCTGCCCCAGCAGTGTCGTCAAAATGCGCAGGCGACATGCGGCACGGTTGGTGTCATCCACGATGGGGCGGATAATATTGGTAAAGGTTGCGGTTGCGGGTGTGAACGTAGTGGCGAGATCGTCATGCAGAGCTGAGGTCGAGTTAAGGATGTTTTTGGTCTCGGCTAGTACCGCATCGGGGGTAAGATTTTCGAAGGATGGAGGGGCAGGGACTTTTGGTTCGGAAGTCATTATGAAATGTCCAGAATATGTGGTTTTGTCTGTACTTTCAAGTGCCGTTCTTGCCGAGGGTCTTTATAATCCTACCGTGGGGGCCAATGGCCTCTTATGCATGCTGGTAGGATGATCACACAATCCGGGATTGATGACCAATTGGATAGACCTTGTACATCTGTCGTGCTTAGCCAATTGATCGGGTATGCGCCTTGCCCCCAAGATGAACTCTTCAAGTTTACCATCTGGAAATTGGAAGAGCCAGCCATTGTATGACCATTGCGTAGTGTCCAATTTCTCATCAACATTCTGATGTTGGCCTCCTTGTATTAATTCCTTCCATGCATCGCTCAACCAGACCAACAGATAGGGATTATGTCCCTGTTCAGAACAAAGAGACAGATTCACTAAATGATGGTGCTTCAGATACAGAAATTCTTGAAGCAAGGCCGAGGGAACACCGGAACCTCTCACGTCTTCTCGTTTACATGATACCCTGGATACTCACAGTGGCATTTGCAACTTCAACAGTCATTCTCACTGCCAGACTACATACTAGATCTCACTTTGGGACATATGAAACAAAATTCAAGACCGATTTCGGTAAGTCAGTCCCAACGGAAGCCTCTCGGTCAAGTTGCTCACTTTGTGTCATCAGCTTTCCCCATCCAGATTCCCCTGGAGAAAATACGATTTCACGGCAGTCCGCACTTTTTCAACAATGGTACACCCTGGATGAAAGACCTAGACGAAGAAGCACCATGGCCAGAAAATGTGCGATACGTCGGCGAGCCAAGCCACGAGATTGACGAGAACTGGCAGAGGCTCATCGGTAAGCGCTACTTTTCTATCTCGGAAGAGGAGGCCAAAAGAGCCTGGGGGGATAAGCGACATGAGTTTGTAGATCAGAACATGGGAGGCTACACAGCTGGGTATGAGCTATTGCCGTGCATCGACGTTGAGAGATGATCACTGAACCCATGGTTGCTAGGTTCGACATGTTTCACACGTTGCACTGCATTGTAGGTTCTCGGGCGCGGATTCAATTTCAGAATGAACGCTGATCAATAGAACGAACTTCGCAAGGCGTTGCGCCCCGAGCACTACCCGCCAAAGTCGCATACGCTTCATGGAGCACTTCACAATGGCATGTTTCCCATTATTTACTCTCAATATGTGAGATGCCCTACTTCTCAGCCCGTAACTAACTCCACACGAGAACATTGTATAGAAATACTTCGACAAACAGTCCAATGCTATGGAAGTACAACTTTGATCCCCACAAGATTCATGGAGGGGCTCGAACATAATTACATTGACTCGGACCAACACCATGTCTGCCGTTCATTTCAGGCCATCCGGGATTTCACGGAGTCAAGAATGCCGGACGGAGACAGACATATCACCCGAGACCAATCTTTGCTGGATGAAAGGAAGCATAAAATCGCCAAAGCATGGGGCAAGATAAATGGGGATAATGAAAACGGAGGAGCATTGTGATTAACTGTTGGGCCGGAATACGGGAGTCCAAGTCGATATATGAACATCTTCCTCTACAGCCCATACTTCTCTTGAGGTGCTGTACCATAAGATAATGAAATGTGGTTGATCGCTACCTTGGTGCTGGCCTATTCATTCCACATCAGGACGAACGGGTTCTGTCTGATTTTGCGAAGGTGCTATGGCTTGCCAAAAGACGCCCCTTGCTCGCAGTACGGCAAGACAAGAGTTGCCGTACCGGGAGCTCGGAGACTGGCAGATGCTATCACTTCCGTACGGGGTAACGCGCACTGTCAGCATTCATGTGGCTGAAACCAGGGCACCTTTGCGAATACGAACTTTCGTTTTACAAAAAGAAACCCGAAGCTTTGCTCATACAGATCCGTCATCTTATCTCAGTTGAGACTTTGCTAGCATGTCGTTCCGAAGTGGGATGATGGAAACAAAAGCTAGAATTGCTCAATGCGTGTCAAGAAATCATAAGCCTCCAGAAGAGTGCAGGCAACCAAGAACTCAGATCTGATCCAATTCTTTCCAAATCCAAGATAGACTGGATCGGCAAATATTGCCACTGATTGGATGTCTCATCACAGTTCCAATTCCTACACAGTCCTACTGCCGAGAGGGTTCGAGTGCAATAAGTGCCTGTTTGTGTGAGGGGGGATATGCAGCACTTTATACACCTCTCCCAATCTCCGAGCCACTATCGAGAATAAAGTTTCCGAAATGTCACATTTCTTGAAGGGAATCCTTTTAAACAGGTTATAGTTTGGTGTTTCTGGAAACATTCACGCATGATGCAGATGTCCAATCAGTTCCCGCTGTGACTAACATTAGACTTATGCGCTTCGCGCCACTCATCTCGATGGCAAATGATATGTACACATCATACTTAGACGTCAAATCCTAGTGTCTACGCTACCAATCAGAATATTACATATATTCTGAGCAATACAAAATCAAAGTATTGCATAGCTAAATTTCAAGTTGCTCGGTTTTCTTGACCAAACACGTGTTCGATCTGAACATGAAGGAATTCTTTGTCGATTAACCTGTCAATTCTTTCCTCTCACTTGATTTAGCCTTTAATCCTTATCATTGGTCTCCGGAATGAGCATTGGAATCTGTTGTGTCGCTCTGCATCTCAGCCACGTCAACCGAATCTCGAACGGGGTACGTGTATCCGTAAATGCGTGATATCTTATCTTCCGATGATAGCGTAGTCCAGACGTCGATCATTAACGTTCCATCATTGTTCCATGCATTTACTGTGGAACCGCGGAAGATAGCAGGATAAGATAAGTGGTTCCGGATAGATAAACATACTGAGACGTTGCTGGCAGCCTCCAATACTGCAATGCGTGAGTGTCATCAATCAATCGAATGACATCGCACTAGCGCGATAAACGAGACTAAAGGTGAATCGATGAATGTCGATACCGGTAGCGCGAGGTAATTTCCCAATAGCCGAGCTGAAGAGAACGACGCCTCACGGCATTTAGTTCTAGAAGCAGCTCGGCAAGTCAAAAGTTGCCGGTTCCCTGAATCATGGCCCATCGGCAAACCCCTCACAACCCGACGCCAGCTCCACCAAGACAGGCAGGTCAACCAGCGATCCCTGGCCCCAAATCCCTGCCGCGATGATTCTGGGGTTGCAGCACGAGATAGTTCTTGTTACCAAATACAAATCCCTCTCCAAGATCCGGGGTAACTCTCTGTGCGGAGATAAGACTCAGCGCTCTTAAATTGACTGGGTCCCATCACTCAACTTCTCTCCATCATCCTCATACTCTCATCTTCATTAGAGGAAATACGAGATTCGCCACTATGACTTCAAAGCCGGATATCCTTCCTGACAAGGAGATTGAGGAGCAGCGCACTCTTCAAGATGAGATTTACATCGATCCAGTTGCTGAGAAGGCGCTTTTGCGAAAGCTTGATATGTGGATTGTGCCACCTGTGATGCTGCTCTACCTTCTCAGCTTTCTGGATCGCGTGAATATCGGTAATGCGCGACTCTATGGTATGGAAGAGGATCTGGGTTTAGTGGGTGATCAGGTGAGTACCAGCTGCTACCAAAGTGAATGATTATGCTAATTGGCGCAGTATCAACTTGCGGTTTCAGTTCTGTTCGTCACGTACATCGCTTCTGAGCTTCCTTCCAACCTCGTCATCAAGAAATTCAGACCGTCGCGATGGATCGCCTTCATCACCACAGCCTGGGGCATCGTCGCCACACTCACTGGTATCGTACAAGACTTCAAGGGCCTGGTCGCATGCCGTGTTATCCTCGGTGCTCTTGAAGGCGGCCTCTTTCCCGGCCTTACGATTTACCTCACCATGTTCTACACCAAGCGCGAATACGCTCTCCGAATCGGCTATCTCTTCGTCAGTGCCGCCATCGCAGGTTCCCTCGGTGGGCTGCTCGCTTACGGTATTGGCCACATGGACGGCGTTGCGGGACTACGAGGTTGGCGATGGATCATTATCATAGAAGGAATTCCAACGTTTGTCCTTGGAATCGCCGTTTGGTTCTGGCTTGCAGATGATCCCGACTCAGCTCATTACCTGACCATCAACGAACGCGAACTTATCGATGCGCGCATGCGACGACAAATCGGTCATACCAAATCTTCTGATCAGATGCACAAGGCCGATGTCTACGCTGGTCTCAAGGATTGGAAAATCTGGCTTTTCTGCATTGGTCAGTTCGGAGGAGATACTATTCTCTACGGATACAGCACCTTTTTGCCAACGATTATTCGAGGATTGGGAGACTGGAACACAGCTCAGGTCCAGGCTCTCACGATCCCTTGCTACGCTATGGGTGCGATCACCTACCTCGTTGTGGCATGGTTCTCTGATCGTACTCAACGACGAGCTGTTTTCACAGTCATCCTTGGTCTCGTCTGCGCTGTTGGGTACGCTCTTCTCGTCAGCCCAGCTCCATCTGGAGTTCGGTACTTTGGTTGCTTCCTCGCCGCCATGGGACTATATGTTATTGTCGGTTTACCTCTTGCTTGGCTTCCTAGCAACAACCCGCGCTATGGAAAGCGTACTGTCGCCACTGGTCTGCAGCTCACCATTGGTAACTCTGCTGGAATCCCAGCTCCCTTTGTAAGTACAGCCTATCCCCCCCAAAGAGTATTAGCTAACCCGAGATCAGTTGTACAAAACTCACGAGGGTCCTCGATTTGTCAAGGGCCACGCCATTTCTATGGCCTTGGTCGCCATGTCTTCATTGATCTACCTGGCATTCTGGGCTTGGTTCCGTCGCCAGAATAAGAGAAAGGTCGAGGGCAAGGAGGATCACAGGATTCAGGGACTGACTGAGGAGGAAGCTGAGGAGCTTGGAGAACATAACCCAAGGTTTCACTACACTTACTGAGAGGCTTCTAAAGTCAATTACAGTTCTTCTGGATTGTTTTTTATATACGGCGATTTTACTCTATATATCTTTGTATCCTTTCAATCCAGTGATGGAACAACCGCAAAATATTTAACTCAGTGCGACCCGTTTCAGCCCATGGTGGCTGTGAATCTGGGGGTCCTTAATCTTCTCTCTTGGACCAACCAACATGCTTGTTTCAACTGTCGGCCGTGCTGCGAGACCAACAAGCTAGATTATCCTATTGGTCAGCTTTTCAGATCTGCCTGAGGCTTGCTTTCAAGGAACGTCAATGAGGCTGTACCATGCATGGTCTGACTCGGAAAGTCTCAATTGGCAAGTGTGCCTTGCTCATAATCTCTGCCTCCACAAGCCTTGCTTCTCCTTCCATCTTCTTCTGCCTTTCACAGAAATCAGTAAAGGATTCATTTTTTCACTCCTGGATTGATCTCTCGCTGAGCCGACATAAGCGTACGGCAATATCAATCGTCGCGGCCATGGAAGTCGCTGGCCTTACCGTTGGGGCCGTGGCCCTCGTCAGTTTGTTCAAGGATTGCGTCGACCTTTTCTCCATGATCACAGCAGCTCGTGACTTGGGAAAAGATGCAGCCATACTAGACACAAAGCTAGATGTAGAGAGGATGCTATTTCTTCAATGGTCTGAGCGGGTTGGACTTTTGAAGCAAGACTCTACGAACACGCTATCTTGCGATGAGGATACCCGGCAGATTGTTTCGCGTGTGCTGGAAAGCGTCAAAAGTCTGTTGAGTGAGAGCCAGGCGTTGCAAAGAGAATACGGTCTCAAGAAAGTCGATGTTACCACCGGTCACACCGTCACTGAATCGACAGCGGGCTACAAAGGCGCCAGCTCATGTCGATTCGCAAGGTTCCTCAAGCAATTTGAGGCGCTCAATATCCAGACCACAGATGCCGATCGGCAAAGCAAGTTGAAAAGAACTGCCAAGCAGTTCCGTTGGATCATCGTCGACAAGGAAAAGTTCAACATTCTCATCGACCACCTCTCCTACTTCAATACCGCTTTGAACAATCTTGTTCCGATATCAGTGAAATTTGGAGGAACCTCCTATGAGAATGATTTGGATCATATTACGGACCTTGCCGAACTTGACTTGGTCATTCAAGCAACAGCGAATACACGGCCAAGTGTCAACAAAACTGCTGTTGCTGCCAAGTCTGCACTTATCTCATCCCGTGTTCTCCGCGCTCTCTGGTTCCGCTCATACGACGACCGCAGAATTAATATCAGGGACCATCACTTCAAAACTCTGCAATGGGCTCTTGATCCTCCTAACGATTATCTTCAATGGGACGATCTCAACACTTGGCTGCAGAGCACATCTGGGCTATACTGGCTTTCTGGGAAAGCCGGGAGTGGCAAGTCAACTCTGATGAAATACCTCCATCAGCATAATAAAACACATACTCTGATTCGAAGATGGGCCAATGGCTCTAAACTCATATTCGCAAGTTTTTTCTTCTACGCCCTTGGAAGACCGGAGCAGAAGTCACAGTCTGGCCTTCTACGAAGCTTGCTCTACCAGATTCTTGAGAATGACCCAACCGTTACTGAAAGCGCCCTTCCTCACATGTGGCGGGAGGCGAACTACAGTCACCAAAACTCCCTGGATCTCGAAGTTCCATCTGTTGCTGAGATGACATCCGCATTGCGAGATATATGTTCAAGACTTCTTGCCGATAAAAAGATCTTCTTCTTGATTGATGGTATTGATGAATATGAAGGGAAGGATCTCGACGTTGCAAGATTCATCAATGAGCTTGAGTTGTTTCCGAATGTCAAGATTCTAGTCTCTAGTAGACCGCACCCTGCATTCTTCACTGCATTTTCTCGAAAGCCAATGATGAGTCTCCAGAACTTGACGAAACACGATGTTGCTACCTATGTCGACGATACCGTGGCTTCCCACCCCTACATGATGACGTTGTCTACACTCTCACCCTTTGAAACTGAAGCTATTACGAAAAAGCTTGTTGAAAAGGCATCCGGAGTTTTCCTCTGGGTCGTCCTCGCTTGCCGGTCGGTCATCGAGGGGTGTGATGACTTTTGTACCATGGCCGAACTTACAGAAAGAGTTGATGAGTTACCCAAAGAGATTGAGGATCTCATTGAGCAGATGCTTATGAAAATCGATCCAAGATGGAAGCATGAAGCATTGAAGCTCATACAACTCGTTCATACCAACGAACGATGCGAGCTAGCTGAACCCATTCCAACCGTGGGCCTGCATTTGACATACGAGCAAGGCCTCGGCCGAGACACAAGTTTATCAGGGCTAAGCCTCGTACCGGTTTCCTCCTCAGAAATTGAAGCCCAGTGCCGAATTATGGAGGGCCGAATAAGGAGTCGTTGCTGCGGCTTACTCGAGGTCCACAACGTTGCCCTTTCAATTAGGAATAATGAAGAATGCACTATCGGATTCATGCACAGGACTGTTTACGATATGTTGTTACAGTCAGACGTCTCAAACCGTCTGTTTGGAGACCTTGAATGCGAAGACTTCAATAGCTACGCAGTTTTGTCGGAAATTTGGTGTCGAATGATCCACATCTATTCAGACTTTAAAAGAATATTTCTCAATGCTTTGCGTCCTGTCGAATATGGAGACCTGAGTGGATGTCGGCCTGAGGTCACTGTCCATCTTCTTTCAAGATTGCAGTTTCTCATTGGACAATGGCCTGGTTGCGGTTCTTTCTTGTCGCTACCGAGGTATCCGCAATATCTATGGCATGACAAAGAATGCTGTAGACACTGCATTGACTTGTCGGTGGCTTTCCCGCTGGCTCTCGAGATGGGTATGCATAATGTTATTCGCTTTGTCTTTGAGAACAAAGATTCATTAGAGAATTTGTTGTTTCGCCCGCCAAACATCAAGTTGCTAGGGGACTGTCGAGCTGAACAGACTACAACCAGTTCTTATCATCAGTCTAGGTGTCAAGGTGATGGACAGATTCTGCAGAGCGAATACCCAGCGATCTATTTCATTATCAATACACCACTCACAATAGGATATAAAGATAGTCCTGACCGTGACAAATCGGTAGCACCTTCTCTGATGCAGCTCATATTGACGATGGATGTGGATTCACAAGGCATCAACAAAGGGGCGGGGATAAGTCAGCCAGCGACATTTTTAGGCGCAGATCTAAGCCTTCAGAGTCTCGATTCGGCTGGTATTGCCAAGCTATTCATCAAAATAGACCAGAAGGTCAGGCTAGACCATGCAAACCGAGAGAAATGGAGGGAGATAAAAAGTCTGTGCGAAGGACAGCTGCAAGACGTTTCATTTGGACGCAGTAGACTAATAAGCCAGCCCTTCAAAATAGAACCGCATAGAGGCAATGCAAAACGAGGTCGTGCCGCAGACGAATTTACATACCTGGCAAGCAAAAGGCAGAGATAGTTAGTTCAAGGTTAATAGCCTTGTATGAAATTGATTGGGAGTTCAAGCTTATAACACCTCCACGAGATACATCAAGCCAATACACTAAGAAATCCCAATTATCTCAAGCCTTTAGAAGGCGATATGTATACAATTTCAATAAATGTGAGACTCCTGATTTAAACATGATATCAAGATACTAATGATTATATGTAGACCTGTGCGGTACAACACGCACCTACAAACTGACGTTAGACGCTGAGAAGCTATGCTTAGGCAGCATGACTAAATTGAATATAACCATTAGAGTTGTTCTTTGAAGAGATCATTGTAATCCGTGCCATTGGCTTTGTTTCCAAGTTGATATCCTCTATAAATCACACCTTCCATTTCGAGCATACAGCGACGACCCTATCTGAACCCCTGCCAAGCTTTGCTGAATACGAAAACAATGCCCGCTTATTATGCGACTAGCCCCCAATACCCGTAAGCGGGCCGCTTATTCGATCGATTCTAGAACACATCTCAGCTGAGGAGGGTTTGCTTTGTAAGGCTTGAAATCACCCAATCGGGCAATGTAAATCATCACTTGGCCTGTTTCGAGTTGTCCTATTGTCGTCGGCCGCTGCGGCTGAGGTCTGAAAGCCCATAATGGCTCTATCTTCCGGATACACGGCAACGTTTATACATGATTTCTATGTGAATCTCACGGGTATGCGGCATCTTATGGATGTAAGGCGATGTGAAGTGCTGATGATATCGCCTTAAGCTTCAAAGCTTCTTGAGATGCCGCAACACCAGTTGAAGTGTTTACCTCTGACATATCAGTATATATAGAGGATACTGGTCTCGACAAACAGTCAGACTTTCAAGCTCATCTTCAAGAAACAGCACTTGCCTCAATCCATCACAGTCAACAACCATGCATTTCCTCAGTACTCTTGTTCTGTCCTTTGTAGCAGTCGGCTATGCCACGCCTCTTGCTGTCAGGCTGGACAACACCGAGCCTCCAGAGAACGCTACTTTTGTCCAGTGCGTCGAAGGCACCACGGATCCAATCTGCCTCAAGATCCGCGGACCATCTTCCGATGTCATCACGGAGATCGTCCATCCTGACGGAACCGTTGAGGTACACCGCAACAAGTACACCCGTGAGCAACTGAAGGACATCCGTCATCAGAACAACGTCAAGAGCGTCAAACACAAGCCCGGCCACACTGCCCGCGATGGATCTGCCGCATTCATCAGCGACCTCACGAAGAGAGAGTCTGCCCCTCCAATCTGCAGGAGCGAGACCCAGCGGTGGTGGGATCAGAACGACTGGGGCTACTGGTACCAAGCCTGGCACCAAGTTGGCAACTGCTTCTACTGCAACCAGTGTACTGAGGCCATTGCAGTTGGCTTCTCTGTCTCCCAAACCTGGACTGTTGGCCTGAGCGCCAAGTTCGGCGAAGTCATCGAGGCATCCTTTGAGTTCTCATGGGGGGAGACGCACAGTCTGAGTGATACCCGAACATGCCAGTGGAACAATGTCCAGTCGGGGTGCCATTCTATCTGGTACCAGCCCCTGATGTCTTATCACAATGGATACGCGAACTATCAGACCCATACGCACTGCAGCGCTGGTCAAGGCCAAGGAGCTTCGGATTCTTATTACGACCATAATTATGCGTATGCCAACGTCAATCAGATCGGTAACAACAATGGCGTCAATCAGGGCAATCTGGGGTGTGACAGTGGCTGTCAAGGTAATGACCACAGACAGTGCCAGTACGGAAACAATGGTGGTTCTCTTTGGCCCAATGCCAACTAGGAAAAGTCTGGAATCGGATTATAATAGAGAGATAAACTTACTTAGCCTTCAAGCTCGGTAATAATAAAAGACTTTATTATAGAGATATGTTTGTTGCTAAATTAAAATCTATCTATTTAAAACTTGGATCAATGACGCTTTGGCAAGGTGATCTGAAAGAGATCACTCTGGGAAAGCTGTTATCATCGTGACAGCCCACAACGCTCAGGGTTTCATCCTCGGCAATGGTCACCTGATCAAGTTTGGCGGTAAAGCAGTGGCCCAGGAGACCTTGGAAGATGCTGATCAGGCCGGCACCCTCAGGGATATCAAGTCAGTCTAGGCATAGCTCTATTCAAAGGGCCAGATAGGCACTACAGATGAGGCTAGTCCCAATTTAAAACTTTCCAAGAAGCTCGTGCCTTTAGTTACATGATGCTAGTATGACAGTACCCTAACAACCGACTACAGTATAGTAACCCCATTGGAACTGAGGACCAATGCAGGCACCCTGGTTGGTAGCATCGTAAAACTGCTGCGGTACAACATCATTGCAATCGTCCTCGTCAGCATACAAATCAATTTGGCAGTTACCCATGTCTTCAAGCCAGAACCCTCTATGAGGGTTAGGAATACTGGTACAGCCTGGGCGGGTGAGAGGGCATTAGTATCATCGGGATCTGCCTAGGAATGGAGCAAGTACCTTGATTACCATCTCCCCGAAGATCGCCCGACGGAGTCGACTCGCAGTCGCCGTCACCATAAATAGTAAACTTCCAAGCATCAGCCGCTGTTGCCAGCAGCAGCAGAGTCACCTTGT
This sequence comes from Fusarium miscanthi, assembly GCA_014898875.1. Lineage (NCBI taxonomy): Eukaryota > Fungi > Ascomycota > Sordariomycetes > Hypocreales > Nectriaceae > Fusarium > Fusarium miscanthi. The sequence continues at coordinate 136,414 of JAAVUA010000242.1, forward strand.
GGGTGAGCATCATTGTTGCTTTGGGCAGAAGGCGGAACACGTGCTCGGACCTTGATCAGGTCGTCTTCATACGCCGGGTCGTCTTCAAGGCGTCTGGAACTTGCGGCGTGGAGGAGAGCTTGACGGAAGACAGGCACGTCAATCTTGGTGGGGATCTCAATAATGATATCTGTTTTCCACTGGTCGCCGTAGATTAAGTAGTGGATCGGAAAGGGGACGTCAGCTGCGTAGTCGGCTTCGTACTGTTCGAAGACAATATCGCGCCAGGTCTTGTTGAGGTTTCTGGATGTCATGCTGGAGTAGAGGAGACTCTTAAAGAGCGGAATCGGCTGGGTATTTATGTTCTTTTCACTCTTCGGTCTTGTTTAGACTCTCACTTATTGTCCTTTTTCCAAAAGCCTCAGTTCAAGTAGATTGCAGCTGACAGGTTCAATCAGGGAATCTCCGAGCTGACTGAACTGTCAAATCGCAGCACCGAGTGTAGATCAAAGAGGTTATTTTGTTGGTTGTCCTTGTCGGAGTCCCAAACTCAGACACGATTGGTGGGTTGGATCAAGGAAGTTGAGTTGTCGTGTTGATTTTCAAAACAAAGGTCAGCTCTGCATTGAAGATCAGTCAAGTTGCGGGGCGTGTTGGTTGTTGAACGTAGATCGAGATGGCTGAGTTGTGGCATCATTAAGTAGAAAATGCGGGGTCAGCACTAGATCTATCTGTGCCTCAGGTTAGGGAGATCAGTCCAAATAGAGTGAGCGTTACATATTGATTTGTATAGCCAGTCGGGGAATTAATTGTGCATTTCGACACCTTCCTAACTATCTTTGCCTTATACTTAAAGGAGCATACCAGTTCCTACCCAGCTATGAGAGATATGTTGCGTAAACACTGGCTGGGATCTTGTGATGAAAACAAGTCGCTGCAGGCGATCAGCGCAAAGAATTCTCAAAGCAGAAGTAGCCGAAGCGGCAGGCAAGGCACTCCCTTTCAAGATGTAAAGTAGATCATCTCGATATGCACCCAGGTTGAGAGTAACTGTCAGGAGCTTTCTTGAAATAAACCTTGCTTTCATCTATAGCGGCGATCTCGCGCCATCAAACCGCCCACTCTTAAATCTCTATCTACGTCTTGCTAGTCAGGAAGTTATCTTTGAGGCATCAAATCATTGCTTGAAATGGATCGGCAGTGCGCTGATCACTCCACCTATCTCCAGAACTCGTGTTCAGCCAACAGCACGTATAACGGGGGGAATAGGGTTGTATCACAAGACTCCGGCCAATGCAAGGTCAGATGCAGCTGAATAGTAGTACGTCATATTACATCTGAGTCTCAAGTCATACTCAATAGCAGAAGTAACGCCTAGTTACAGGCTCAACCAAGGTTAGCCTTTACCTAGCCTAAATCGCTCTAGCTCTTGGAGGCTGCCCGAAATATCTATATCTGGTCAAGCAAGAGAGTCTTATCTCGGCACAATACCAGAAAGAACTCAACTGCTATTCAGTGGCAGAAAAGTGTTGAGGGGCAGTTCGATGATGAAATTGCGCATGCAATAAGACGATACGTGCTGTAAACTTTTGAGTCTAAGCCGGATTTGAGTAATTCGGAGTTTGTCAGGGCGGACTGTACTAGTGCTCGTCAACTCTTGGAGTTGTCTGCTCAGTGCTTGCGCGTTTGAATCATAGCTTTGGAGGAGCTGAAAGTTGGCTTGTCTAGGTACTGATTACTACTTAATGTCTCCAGTATATGCAGCGCTTATCCTGGCCCGAACTATTCTCGCTTCTTCAAATGGCAGATAAGACCCTTCTGGCGTGGGAACCAGCTACCAGTAACCACCCACGGCGCATTCGGATCAGCCAAGGAAATCTCATACTTGTTGATCAACGTAGCCACAATCTTATATAGCTCAAGCTGAGCAAGATGGCGACCAATGCAGACTCGTGACCCGTCACCAAAAGTCAAATCGGCGCCGTTAAAAAGACGCATTCGCTCCTTGTATGCTGTTTCAGTCTCGCCTTCGTTCTGGAGCCAGCGCTCAGGACGGTATTCGTCGGCATCTTGGCCATATATTCCCTTGTTACGACCAGCGACATAGGGGTTGATGCCTACCGCAGTTCCAGGGGGAACAAAGCTGCCGTCAGGAAGTCTGAGGCCTGTCTCGGGGACATAGCGTTCTAGGATCATACAGACGCCTGGGTGCATACGCATGGCCTCACGAACACACGCTTCTAGGTCTTGGTTTGGTAAGTAGCTGGATCAGGAAACAACAAGTACATGGGCATAAACTCACAAGGCAACGCTCGGGCGGAGCTAAATGAAGCGACATCCTCGAGGCCAGCATCCAAAATCTCCTTCTCGAGCTTACTATAGACGCCAGGGTTGTGAAGACAGTACCAGAAGAAGGCACGGATAGTGATAGCAGTGGTATCGGCCCCAGCGAGAAGGTTGACCAGAAGGTAGCCCATGATGGTTCCATCATTGACAAGATCAGGGTTCGTGTTCTTAGACTCAATAAAGTGATGCAGAAAGTCGGGAACTTCAGGGTCGAAATTCTCATCCTTACCTTGCAGGCGGGCAATTAGATGTTCAAGCGAGATGCGAGTGATGTTGGCTAGGTTGGGAGGGCCGATGCGCATGACGGGGTTCTTGTCAAGAAGAAAGTCGAGGAAGGGCATTTGGCCGACAGCAGCAAAACTATCACTGTCAGTAACAATTTTCCAGATGATAAAGGGGATGATTACTAGTCAAGAGCCTTGTCAGCAATTGAAATAGTGCCGTCATAGTCATATCCCTTATCCATGTATCCAAAGCGTTGGCTGAAAGAGGCAGCGCCATTGGCGTCCCACGAGTCTACAGAACCAAGTCAGTTTCATGTAGTCTGTAGCCGGCAGATAAGAAGCTTACAAAAGCCAATCCATTCACCAAAGTCGAATGCTTTAGGTTCAGATCCACTCATGAACCTCTTCTCGAGATGACCGCAAAAGTCGCCGATCAAACCATCAAAGAGGGACTCAAGACCCATAACACTGCTTTGGGAATAGTACTTGACGATGGGGCGCTTCATCCGGGCATGTTCGACCTGATCAGTCGTGCTGAACAGATGATAGGTGATTTTGCCATCGATGACAGCGCTGTTGTTGTGGTAAAACTCGGTCTGGAACAAGGGCACTCAGTCAACATGGAGACTATAGTGACGAATGATTAAGAAGAGCGTACCTTTCTCCATTTGCCATCCGTACCATAGATAGTCTTGATCAGTTCAGGAAGATCGAAGTCCAGGGTATTGGGACCGATGCGAACAACAGGGCCATATTTCTCATGAAGTTCCTTGATCTTGACATGGTAGCTACCCTTCATCACCGTGCGCAAACGCCATAGGTTAGTCCAGCCTGAGAAACGTTAGCCCTATCATTCACGACGAGAAAAGGCATTGCTCACCAGCCACTGAAGGGCCAGGATACTTTCGAAGCGGGGAGGCGAAATAAGCGGCAACCCACCACGCGACAAAACTCAGAATAGGAACAAGAACCACCGCCACGCCGAGACTCTTCCAGTCCGAGCGCTGGACCAGCGCAGCCAAGTAAGAGGTACTATCAGCGGAACTCATCGTGGGAGACGAGAGAGAACTTGCCAATGAAACGTACACTATCTGTAAGGCTGCCCTGGATTGGAAATGAGAGACTGCGAATGGCTATATACATTCGGGGGGAGTGGTCCCGACGGCGGTTTGCGCCAGGATCCCCCACGACGCGGAACCGAAGCGGTTCTTCAATGTTGGTTGCACTGCTACTGAGTATTTACTGGGGGGATGAAGCCGGGGTTATGATGAATACTGTATGCAAGCAATTGGTGCAATGAAGCCACTCGTGTATGGGATGCCGTAGGTCCGAGACGACAGGTGGAGCCAACGTCTGTCATTTATGACTCAGGTAATAGATCTGGTCTGATTAACAAAGCCTTCAATACCAACCCAGAGGTGATTTCCTGATATCAGCATATCCAAAGAAGCCCAACCCGGTCTTTTCGTTTATGTGCAAGGCATGCTTCCAGGGTCCATCCATCACAATGCTTGGCATGTGCCACGTAGTTGAAGCGATGCATTAGTCTATGCAAGACGGCCCATTCCTAGCCCGGTACCGTTTTTGACGTTACCACTAATGGCCGTTGCGTCCGCAATGCGCAACGCTCAGACAGATAAGACTACCAGCCAACCAACAGCCAAACTATAACAACAGGGTACTGAAACTACTGCGTAGTACTGACCGACTCCTGACTCATGAGCCGGTTAGTCCTGAGTATCTGCGTCTACTCCACCCGCGGAAGTGACCAGGCACTTGTCCCGTAGATCTCCCACGGCCCTACGGATAAGACCGCCTTAAACAAGCACGCACGGTCGGTTTCTCTGCTTTGAGGCCGCTCTAGGGCTGCTAGTCCATTGAGCTATCAGCGCTATCAAAAATAAATCAGACCACCTCGATTTAAACAATTATAGCATAGAGAAACGTATGTTGATATTTCCCCTGCATCACTTGCCTTGGAGAATAAAGGCAGCATCGTATAGTGGAACGGTCAAGGTCATGAACTCTATCCATAGCGGGTCGGAAATCGCGCAGGTCATATAGGCTCCTCTTTGCGTGCAGCAGAACGTTGTTGGTTACGCAAACTACGCAATTCACCAGACAGTCAGGGGCATAAATGTTCAGACGGTAGAGACGGGCGGCTTCCGGGTACGTTGACAAGGGTATCTTACCAAGTTCCCGTCTCTGATTCGTATATGCACGTGCGGGTTTGCGGGACTGATGCGAACAGGGGAACGAGCTTAGACCAATCAATGCAAAGATTATTTATCAAACAACATGAACCGCTCGGATCGTCATAAAATCTCTCCGTATTGAGATGCGGCCATGGTCTTTCTTAGTAGAACAGGGGCACCGAGTCCACTTTCAGAGCAACAATAACCAACAGCCGACATACAGGGACTTGGAAGCGAGAGGGGCAGCTATTGTTGGTTGAGCACGAACTCATACTTCGCGAGATTGCCAGTCTTGTCATATCATGTCAATTGAAGGCGCAAAAAGAAAAGGGAAGAAGAAAGTTCGTCTGTTCCCTTAGCTGAATGGCCCAGTTAACCCCGTTGTCTCCGTGAAAGATCTACAATAAGGAGGATACCTGAGATTAGAGACCCCTTCGCAAGTTTATTCACATCGGGTATGCCGTATCGGATCCATCGAGGTTACTTTTCACTTTCTGTAACTGCGGTCCCGCTCCCTTTCTGAAAGATCAAAATGAACGATTTTCCCCTCGACAGATATCTTATCTGGAGCTCTGCCTCTCGGCTAAACAGTTGTGTACCCAAGGCATATTAGTCACGTCGGTGACCTCTGTATACTCATCTCGGCTCGACACGCATCGACGAGCTGTCACCAGCAAACGACACGCACACGATGGCTATGGGAGGGGATGGGCCGTGGGCCATTGGTGTGATGTGGGCATTGACTGTTGTGGTATTCATCTTTGTTGTGTTACGAGTATACACTCGAGTTATCGTCGTCCAATCATTTGGTATTGATGATCATGTCTTCAACCTGGCGTTTGTAAGTTGCCGTTCAACCTCACCTGTGGCCTTCCGATCATCGCTGATGCGTGTCCCAACTGCCAGGTTTTTCTCCTATTCTACACGAGTTTTACGACGACAGCGGCGCATTATGGCTTTGGGCAGAATATCACCGACATTGTAGCCCGCAACCCCGACGATTTGCCCTTTGCGATTCTGTTTGAAGCCATCGGACAAACTTTCGCTGTCGTCGGCATGGCAATTGCCAAATGGTCACTCGGACTATTCCTACTTCGAATTGTAAAGGACGCATGGCATAAGATCGCTATCTGGATATGCATGGCTGCTCTAGCTGGCGCATCAATCTCGACTTGTTTTGTCTTCTGGCTGCAATGCACTCCTCCAAAGTATCTGTGGGATCGGCGAGTTCCAGGAAAGTGCACAATTGACTCAACACCTGTTTCAATGACTCTCTGCAGTAAGTACTTAAGCAATTTATTTCTAGGGCTTAGGCTAATGACTACAGTCCTTTGTGTCATTGTCGACTTCTTCTTTGCCGGCTTCCCCTGGCTTTTCATCTGGGCTCTGCAGATGAACAAGCGAGAAAAGATTGTTATCCTTTGCAGTCTGAGTCTCGGAGTTATGTAAGTACCCTCCCCCATATTTTCAGATATCCTGCCGCTAACTGTTTTCCCAGCGCAGGTGCCTGTGGTATCAAGCGAACTCTAGAGGTTCCCGAATTGTCAAGTCCAAACTACACAAGTAAGTCATCCATGAGCATCTTACTCCAGCAACGCCTTGGCTGATTTCTTTCGATTCTACAGAAGCTACTGTTGGTCTTATTGTCTGGTCAGCAGCCGAAATTGCTGTGACAATGGTTTGCATCGGTATCCCTGTCTGCCGACCTCTATACAAACAATATCTCGACAGATGGACATCCCGAGACGGCAGCAAGTACAAGGAACACAGTGCCGGCGGCTCATACCCGCTGCAAACTATCGGAGGCAGTTATATCAACGGAAACGCGCCCGACAGGAACCAGAGCAGCGAGGACTGCAAGGTTGCTGAATATGAGAAGAAGATTGGCATCAAGGGCCCTTTTACAAAGACAAGGATCTACTCCAAGCCCACGGAGAGAGTACGGAGCGACGACCAGAGTGATGAATCAATCTTGGGGCCAGACTTTAGAAGGAACCAGCACGACGACCTTGGGGAGCGGGGAATTCGGGTCACGTATGAAGTCACGACATCTCAGCAGGCCATTTAGGTGGAATTGACAAGCGGGCCTTGTGCCTTGTAGACTATGAGTCTTACATTTATGTTTGTCGCAACCATTTAGTGGTATTTATTTAATAGTCGCCAAGAAAAGTCGAGAATATTTAAATTCTTGCTTAGTATTCTGCTGGATCGGTCGTCGGCTTCCAAGTATTCCCGCCCGATTGATCAAATGACCTTAAAAATCCCGATGCTGATTGAGGTAAATACTGGGTTTTATGACTCTGAAGGACGCGTTAACTTAAAACAGTCGGTCTATTGTGGGACCTGGCGCATAATTGTCCCAATGTGGGAAAAGCTGTCATGTTTCGGCATTCGTTGTGATGCCGACGGGATTTCCGGGCTGTCAGCATAACGTGTAATGGCAGATAAGGCTTATCAATTCAAGGTGTCCGAAACACATTCTCTGGGTATAAGAGAAGTTCAAAGTCGCAATTAATAGTGTAGTAAGTGTTTAATTCACGCCCGTCAAGATTATATTTGTTACCATATAAAACCATGTCCGAATACGGCTCTTCGAAATATCTCGCTGGCGGATTGAGGATCTTCGCCATATTCTCCATGTTCACTGGAACAGTCGATCTGTTCACCGGCCATAAACTCATCATACCCGAATCAGAGCGAGCTCTCCTCCCAACCCCAACCCTCGCCTTCGTGGACAACCAGCTTCGATTCTTGGGAGCGATCTGGAGTGGATATGGAATGATGCTCTGGTGGGCGAGTAGTAATCTCCAGGCGAGAAAGATTCCTCTTTCTTTGCTCGGAACTGCCATGTTCTTGGCTGGGATTGGTCGCTTGACTTCTGGGCTGAGTCTGGGCTGGACTCCAGCTTGGCTCAAGATTGCTGCTGTAGCTGAGCTCGTCGTTCCTCCTCTGGTTTACCTCTTTGGGTTCTGAACAACCAACAAGAGTCCTTTGAAGATGCCGGCCTCGATATCTGGGGAAGAACAGACGAAGATGGATCCGGCTTGATTCTGAGTCCTTGGGGAGTGAAGAGGGAGCAGCTCATCTTCAATTTACACATTACCACAGCCGTTGCTGCTACGCGACTCCGGCGATGACATAAGAAGCGCCGGAATGGCCACTAATGTATTCTCAACTCAAATAGAAACTTGTTTAATAGGATTTGGGGTAATATTTATAAAAGGTTGTTAAAGAAATATGTACATGTTTCATCTTCCTCGTCCCCGAAAGTTATAATAGGTAAACAACAGAAAATCAGTAGTGAGCGTTTACTCCAGCTCATTTAAGAGGAGTACCCTTGCGGTAGTCGCAGTCCTGTCTGTCGAAGGGGCTTCCACAGCCAGTTTCGCTGTCATGCTCAACAAACACAGCAGGCAAGTTGAAGAAACATCGGGGAATCTCTCCCTGAACAAGGTTGCTAGTGTCGACTTCATCACTGTCGCCCTTGTTCAGAGCGCAGTCGATGACAGCTCTATAGTAGGTCTCGCGATCACCCAGACCGAAGGAAGCCATCTTCTCATAGATATCAGCACCAACCTCGGTCCACTCTCCCTCACGAATGGGGTTGGGATCGTTCCGCATAATGTACCAGCAGTACTCTTCGCCATCACGGAGCGCGAGCCACTGTCGACCGGTGGAAAACCCGCAAGACTCGCGGGAGTCCTTGCCACCAAGCTTGTCGGCAACAAGGTGCAGCTTGGAGGCCTTCATGACGTCGTTGGCGACCTTCTTCTGGATGTTGTTGGTGATGGAACCCAGGGTGACGCGAACGGTCTCGACGTCGTCATCGAGAAGGAACCAGCCGCCGTTGAAGAACTTGGCGATCTTGGTCTCGTAAGTGTCCCACTTGGGAGCGGGGAGGGAGTTGTACTCGTCGTCGTTTCTGCCGCCTCCGGTAGCGATTCGGAGGGTATCCTCGAGCTTGACTGAGGCGGTCTTGAAGAGGTCGGCAAGGCCAGCTGATATAGTAGCAGCGCCATCATCCTCATCGTCACCCAAGGAGAGACCAGACATGATACCTGCGAGAATACCCATGCCGGCAGAGATGCCAGAGCCCTGTAATACCGAGAGTCAGTAACAAAAAGATTGGGCGTTGACAGACAAAGTAACATACCACTCCAGGAACAAGGCCACCAAGGGCATTACCCATAGTCGCGGCTGCTGAAAGCCAGCCCTTCATATTGCCTCCTCCACTCTCGTTTCCGCTAAAGTCCTTGAGCATCTGACCGATCTTGAGGCCATTGACAAGAGTCTCGGTGGTCAACTGGCGGTGCAACTCGGCGAACTTGCCATGCATGCCCTTGACAGCCTGGAAGGTCCAGTACGAGTTCTTGCCCACAAATGTGTCACCGTACTTGTCGAACTGCTCTTCGCAGCCGATGCCGCCCATGGGGTTGCAGCTGGTTCCGATGAGAGCGCAGCCACTGGCACCAGACTTGCCATCAGTGCCGTCCATGACCTGGCTTTCCAGGTTCTTGACCCAGTTATTCTGGTGCTCTGGAGACAAAAGTTAGCATTTCATTGTCAAGTTAGTGGCAGTTAAAGATTAAAATGCATACCCCAGTGGCTCTTGATGAATAGTTCGAGAGATACGCCAGCAGCTGTGTCTTCCCAGAGCTTATCGACGCCCTCGACGGTCTTCAAGTCCCAGCTTTTGCAGAACGCTTTCTTGTCTTTGAAGATATCGTTCGAGTCCCGCTTAGAGAACAGGGGTGAACCCTCTGCCGCAGCGGCAAGAGCCAAAAGAGCGGTCGTGGTCTTCATGGTGAGGGTGTTTTGCGAGCGTTAGGTTGATTTGTGGCGAAGTGTATCCAAGTGAGCCTCTGAAGACTTGCCTCTCAAGCTTTCCTACTAAGCAAGAGAGAGCATATATATATGTATTTGCCTGTTGCATGGTTCAGCCTTTTTTTGGTACCATGTTGAGCTTGGCAGCTGACATGAGCGTTTGGCGAGAGGAAGCTTGGCATCGCAGCACTATTGGGGTGCTTTTGTGTAATATGGAGACTTTTCATGCCTTAAGGATTGCAAAGGATTCCTGGCCTAAGCTTACAGCCACTGTGATGATCCGATTGATCCCAGCGCGTAAGGCTATAAGGCGGCTGTTGAAGTGGGGGACTTTTATGGAGATGGCGTGGCTATCGCAATTAACGCGGGCCAGGATCTGAATCCATATCCAGGAATTGGAAGATGCACAGAGTACAGTGGTGGGAACTACGCGGGACTGAGGTGGGCTGAGTAACACTACAATGGACGTTCAATACAAGAGGAAATAGGGATGTAGCTAAACATGCCATTTGCAGCTGAGACCTGTGGCTGAAAGTACAATCACTGTATATTGCTTCGTCATAGTTAAAGTGAGAAATAAGCATAAACAGTAGTAGCTATTTCCAAGAGTGCTAAGTTTGTTCTCCCATAAGTCACAGCCCCCAACGAGTATACATAGGAGTAGTCGGTGCAACTAGTCTTCCCGTCTATCGGCAGTTCGGCATATTTTGTAAATCGACCATGGGCGTTGCCAAGAGCTTAAACGATCCAAATTACTTCATGGAGGGCTCATTGATTGTTATTTCCGTCACATCAGAGTCACATTTGGGTCTGGGACTAGGCAATTCCCCAGATCATGACTCGCCGGCTCGCCAACGATGCCTGGCTATGGTGGGGTCCGGCAGATGCATGTCAGACGGAACCCCTTGAGAACTCGTAAAAGCCCGAAGTTCAAACATCCAAGGTAGCAGTTCGTCTTACGCCAAGCCAATCCTTCACCCTTTGATTTATTAATAATATAACTTGCTGCATGAGATCAGTAATAGAAATCACCTACATGCTCAGCCTTTCTTCATACACCTTTAATTTTTATCTTTTTATAAATTGCTAATTGTTAAGATTCAAAAGAGGTTAATTTTACTTAAATAATAGAAAACTATTATAATTAAGTACTTTAATATATTTAAAATATTAGTTATATGATATATTAAATAAATTAATAAATTAATTTTATTTAAAATCTATATTTTTATAATCTGTTATAATAAATACTTCTGGTTGTTAACAAGTCAAGCTACTATCCCAAGTATGGAGGAAGAGAAAAGGATTCCAGACCATATGAGGTATCCCACGACTCCCAGCATGAATGCCACGTGTGTCGCCCGCCCTCCAATAAAGATCAGCATCGCCAAACTCTCTTCTGGTATGAACAATCAAACTCACCCGTATTATCATAGCCAAATCTAATAAATGATAGAACTTCGGTAAGAGAACCAATAGGTATCGCCTGCAAGGGATTGTATGCATCCACTTCAAGAATTCAATCCCTGGAAGCTGACTCGGTGTCAGTGCCACCACTACCGTCACCTTACTCAGGTCAAACCCAGCGACTCCTCTTCGGCCCGCGACCGAACAACTACTCCGGCCTGACTAATAGCCTTCTCAGTTCCTGTTGGTTGAAATGTTGCAACTAAGTTAACATTATAACCAATAACCTTTTCACGAACTATAGTATACCGTGATGATCAATCAGGAAAGTCTTTATCGCCAGCGGACACAGAGTGGCGAGACTAAAGGTATTCATCATGATGACAAGTTTGACTCCATGCTGCGGGGAATGAAGCTAAGCTCTGTGTCGTGATTGAAAGCTCTCAGCCACAGGCCTCAACCACAAATAACAAATCCAGCTCACTCTTTAGACATTCTGTTACGATTTATGGCCAATTGCTACGTTATAAATGCTAATAGGAAAACCTAGAATATAACTCTTTGCTGCGGGGGTTGAAAGGTATAAGAAGGGCCTGCCAGATCAGTAAACGTGTTGTTACCATTCAACATTTGAACTCATTTCTTCATCCCCTTCCAACCATCCCAAGCTAACAAGATGATTCCCTTCACACTCCTGGCCGCGTGCCTTGCCCTTCAAGGACCTTACGCTCTTGCCATGCCTTCTCGTCGAGATGTCAAGTGCAAGTATGAAACTTACCCTCTACCTGGCCAGACATGCTCGACCTTCGCCGAAGACTGGAGCATGACTTTGGATGAGCTCAAGGCGTTGAATCCCGGTCTCGAGTGTCCCAAGCTTGACCCATATGGCAATTATTGTGTCGATGGGACTGCCGACAAGGACGAGCCAACTGGTGCTGTTTCCAAGACGACTAAGCCTACCTCCGCTCCTAAGACATCGCCCGACAAGAAGCCTGACGCCCCTTCTGACGGAGAGTATGTTTCAGAACCTGATTCTGATGCAGAGTCCACTGCAAAGCCTACTGTCCCTCAAGAGCCCTCTTCTGCGGATGAGCTTTCTGGAGGTGGCATCCAAACCCCACAACCCATCCAAGAAGGCATGGTGGCAAACTGCAACAAATTCCACTACATTACTTCCAAGACCACCTGCGAAGCCGTTCTCGATCATTACAAGATCTCCCTTGCCGACTTTATCGAGTGGAATCCTGCCTTTGGAGAGGACTGCACCAACATGTGGGCAGAGACATACGCATGCGTCTCCGTCAATGGCTATAGTTCATCTCCAACGACAAACACCAAGTCCAGCAAGGCAGTCATTGCCAGCCGCGATGGATTCACGACGCCTTCACCTATCCAGCAGGGTATGGTGGAGAACTGTGTCAAGTTCCACTACATCGGTACCGGGACTACGTGCCACGGCGTTTTGCACCACTACAAGATCACCATGGCACAATTTGCGCTGTGGAATCCTGCAGTTGGCAAGGATTGCACCGATTTGTGGAAGAACACATATGCTTGTGTGTCTGCGATTTGAGCTGGTTTATTCACCTTGCCTTCTAGGTCAAGGTAGTTCCGGGGTCATACGGCCTGCTTCTCCTGTGGAGAGAGGAGACCCTGGTTTCGCTTGTAGGGCAGACCTTTGTTACATTAATTTCGTAACGAAGAAACTGATGGCAGCCTGGGCTGACTAGTCAAAAAGGATAGCAATAAAGTGAATTTGATTTCAAACATTTGTCATGCTAGCTTGCCCAGCATGTCAGTAATGCTCTATAGTGATCTACACTGCCCTCGATCCCTCTGTTGTCAAATTTTTCCTGTAGATGACTCTTCTTGAGATCCAGCTTCTGCTTGTGCACTGGAGGTCTGAGAACGATTCTGAGCTGAGTAATCATGGGTCTGCCAGTTCTGCCTATCCGTTGCCACGACCGTGAAGCCTCTCCACGGTTCGTCTTTGTCACTCTGGCGCAACCATTCTAACATTGGTGAAATGTAGTCCAGATCGGTGTTAGATTTGATATGTGTCTTTTCCATGGCGGACTGGGCTCACCTTGTTCTTTACTCCCATGTGCCTTAGGGTTCTGTGGTTCGCTTAGACCAGTTGCTTTCTTTTCGGCAGTGGCATTTTTCTGTGACGATGACATTCTGAAGGCTTTATTGTAAGAGGGAAAACAGAGACAGGTAAGAAGTGACAATTCCAATCAAGAAATAGGCTGGTAGTTATGGTGACACTGGAGTGCTAGAAGAAAAGCTCATTCTTGTGATGAACGCCGTCTTATATATCCATTCTGACGCTTTCTTGAAGGCATTTTAGGTAGGTAAAAGACATTGCCGCGTTGTTAATTCAACCTGGGCTTGACATGGGCCATTTTTCGTATTGGATATTTCTCTGTGACTCCTTCTAGTTATCTGAGATATCTCAACTGTTTTGTCTTACAAAAGCGTCAGGGCCAGTTTCGCTATTGGTCCCACCATTCAGGGCTCCATCGGGGCCGTTTTTCGGATTCGTGAACTGCACGAGCATTTACTGAGTCGTCGGTGATTTGTTGAACAGAATGAGGCTGTCTCAGGGCCATATTTCTGATTGGTGAGATGATGATGCTGGAGCAAGGATAGGGTGATACCAACGACCCTTCAGTATATGCATCTACACAGTCTCGTCCCCGAAGCTGACGAATGAAATAAATGGCCTCATATTCAACTATCCAAACCAACGAGTTTCAACCCATGCAAGCCTCAACAACTTCAGCCGCACATAAGATGCACGTACCGCTCATGGTTAGCGAATCACAGAATTGGCCCTGAGTTCGGGCCACGTGAGAAGAATCCTCAGCTGGCCATACTTGAATCAGGCTCTTGCCCGTTTGTCGAGATTCCGGTCTTTCTCCTCATTACATCCTCCGCCGTCGAGCGAAGCCATCCGGCTCGACGCTCGACGACTCGATCCCGTGAAGCTCATCTCATCTAACAACTAAGATCCTTCTTGTTCGAGGGTCAGCGCCAAGCACAGTCTTGGCGCTTATCCCATTCAGGAAGACCGCGATGATCATCAATTAGAACCCTGGACGGGCGACATCGACGACGCGCAATGGCAACTCAACTTCGGATGGGACACTAATTCTTGGGTCCTGCCTATTATTGAGAGCCATGAGTTTGACGACCTTTTTGACTTCAATTCTTACCCCGGGCCAGGCGTCGATGCGCTCGACGCAGGCCTTGCCTCCTTGGGTGCGCAACACCAAGGACCGTCAAACGATCAACTAGAAGTTGTCATTGACACTCACACCGCTCTTGAAACTATGCAGGAAACCATACCTCAGTCTCATAACGATCCTGATTCCTTCGCTATCCCTCATTCGGCTCCCTGGCATCAGCCAGACCAATCCCCCTCCTTGTGCAATACCTCTCCGAGTAGCAGTGCTCCTACGTCCCACTCGCCAGTTTCTAGGGGGCATGAGAAGATATCACCTCAATCATCAACGTCTAGTCCTGCCTCCAAAGTGGCGCGGCTCACCTGCGACTTTTGTGGGCAGACTTTTGAAGACGTTGATTCTCTTTGGTAAGCCCCACTATCGTGATTCTTCTTCACTCGTCTCACAGGCAACAGCTCTCATATCCTCTCCTCTCATGCTTCTTCCATCCCGCTGCATTGCGGCAGAAGGAGCTGCAACAAGACCTTCAAGGACGGCAGGTCTTTGAAGCGGCATCTGACGGAGTTTCATCTTGGTTCCGTTTACGTTTGTCGCTGCGGAAGACAGGACGGAAGAAAAGATAAGCATTGCAAGCATATCGAGAGTAGCAACTGTAATGGCCACGGCCTCTATAGTTGTCCTTGTGGTCATTCACTTGATCAGCTCAAGATGCACAAAGTCCACATTGACAGGTGTGGTAAAAAGAGGAGGGGAAGGCCACGAAAACACCGGATAGCAACCGAGAAAAGGATTTAAGTTCTGAGGTCACCTCGATACGTTATGGTACATCGAAATCAATGACGCCAGCGCAGGCCATCAGGCAATGCCCTGCGTAGCTCTCTGTATCTTCACGGCGGTCGTCAGCTTCGCAGCTATACGCCGGAAGACTCAGGCGGGTAACCCTTTGAGGCAGATTGAGTACTTGAGCGCTTGATTTCTTTTCTACCACGTCCCTAAGTTTTGAGTTCCTCATTGCCGTCGCTCAGATGTCTCGTCTGTCCTTGCGACCTCGCTTGATGATCCTGTATTTCTTTCCTTTGTTGAGTGTATCTTTTTCTTACTGGGCAGCCTTCTCTGGGCTTTTCGTATTGTTTGCTGGCCCCAAATTTGATAGTTCTACTGCATGTTTTACCTACAGAAGGCCCTTTTCAACCCGGAGTCGTCTCGGGGTCAGTGTGTAGGGAATTCAACATGACCCTCAATGGTCTTTTTTCTTATATGGCAATGGGAGGAATCAGTAGTTGGCTTGTGAAATTTCGCCCGGCGCGGACATTTCTGGTATGCTTTTCTTCTAGGGATTTAGACACGATGCTAACATTATATAGGCTGCAAATATCAAGGCAGGAGGACGATATGTTATATGAAATATAAATTATGTTTGTTGTTTTATTTACATAGAGACAAGTATAGGTTATTCCGTTTTCTTGTATCATTACGGCCATACTAGAAGGTTATGCTTTATATGGAGACAGTCTATCTGTGTAAGCTCCTCGCTCCAACAGTGTGGAAGTCATCGATGACTTTTAGTAGAGTGGTTCGAATATGCTGAAGGAGATCAAACCGATGATTAGTGCTTGGCACACAACATACATCCGAGGAAGAGATTGTCGAAAGGGCGAAGTGAACACCGTGAAAAGCTCCTGGTAGTTCACCATGAAAAACTCAAGTGCCCAAAGTTCATGCAGAAGTATCCCATAACGCAGCCAGGCATATTCGTTGGGGATTCGGTCGGGGTCTGGATATTCGAATAGCAGTAGCTCATATGTGAGTAGCCAGATAGACAAACTCACGAGTCTGGATGACGTCCTGTAGCTTATAGGAACGTCCCACACCTTGACTGGGCGTTTATTCCTCCTCTTGTCGAAAAGTACGTGCAACAGGACAGCGGCTCTGAAGGCATCCTCAAAACCCCCGCTCAGTGATACATCATCTTTGCTGAGCTCAGCATCTTGTGGACTCAAGGATGGCTCTGAGCTATTTTCTTTACTAGCTTTCCGTCGTCGACGCTCACGCTGTCGTGTTCGTGCTGCCTCTCGTTTATGATTCGTTTTTTCTATCGGAACTGTTTCTGAATCAGTCTCTTGATTGGCCATTTGGCTGTCCAGCAAACCTACCTAGCACTCTTTGTGAATCTTTACTCGAAGCGGTGTCTTCTTCCTCCGGGGTGACCACCCTAGCTTTGTTGTTGATTTCGTATATTATGATTTCTGCTCCGCGGCATGATTCATACCACCACTTTCTTAGGCGTAATCGCTGTATGCATCGTTTGCGATGCCGTTTTAATTTCCCTGGAACTCCGTCGAGAACAAAAGCACGAGCTTCTGATTCTTTAATCCTGAGGTCTAGATCATCCCAGTAAACTGAATACACGTCGGCATGTCTTTCTCTTCTGATCAATTCCCCAATCCTTAAATTCAGTTCAGGATAATCCTTATTTTCTATGACCAGATCAGCACTCAAACTGTTGGGGTCATCATCGGGCAACTGTAATGCATGGCTTGCGGTGCCAGTGGCCGTATGTTGATATTGCTGGCACGGTCAGCTTGAACCACAAGTGTACTGGATGTCTTACCTCCATTATTCTCGAGAAGAGATCATTTGATGCTAAAAGGATTCCTGTCGTAAAAGGTTGAAAGTGAGGCTGCGTGGTTGTTATATATTGGTTGGTGCTGATAAGGAACCCCTTTACAAGCACAACACTGTCTAATCTGATTATCTCGTTCTTTTAAACCCATAATGTCTACTTCCGAGTGACCAAGGGCCATTTATATGATTGGGTCATTAGCCATGGTAATGCACAACCTGCTTCTCAGATTGTACCAATCAGATAAATGGCCCTCGTTCAGCTTTTCAAGCCATGTTACAGTCGGTCAGACAAGTCCTAGATGACCAGCGAATCAGAAACTCAGCCTATGATTTTGGCGGCCTGTTGAGATGGCGGTACACGCTGTCTTTGTCACCTCTTGAATTTAGCATAAAAGGGCTTCCTCGGCGCCACGAAAGCAATTGTGATCCTCAGACAACCACCCACCCGCCGCCTCCCTTAATCAATACGCTACTACCACCCTCCATCCTCTGTTCTGAGGAAGGAAACTATATTCCATTTGCAAGCAGAATTCCGACAAGTCATAACCCTTCCGCAACTGAAGTGCTGAGCCACGTGGTCGTCATGGCTATGCGCAACTACAAATATCGGCGGCGCATCAAGGTATGCATGTGTGGATATGCTGCAAATGCCACACATGATCCAGTTTGAGTTACAACCAACAATATCAACGAGACTACTTTGCCCGTATTGATATTGACAAGATAAGTGTAAGCCCTTATCTTGGTCCGGAAACGGGTCCAATTGTCAACACCCCTCAGGAACCTTATGGCGATTCACAACTTTGCTGGCCTTTACCACAAAGATTCGATCCCCATGGCTTGGGCGGTACTTTATCTTTAGTACATTATTTCCAACCTAGCCCCTTTCTGGAATTAAACGGCGACTCACAACCACCTTGCAATGAGCCAATGCCAGTGGTCAGTCCCCGGAATCCGGACAATGTTTCTTTCTTTCACCCCCAATCATTCACTTCTCATAAAAGGTCCCGTGAGGAAGCGACAGATGAGCCTCTTCCACGCCGGCAACCTTCATTACCACTAAGACGCTTATCACCGAAATCTCTGGTAAATAATGCTACCTATCCACGACCAGCTAGGTACGACAATAGTCCTCCATCTGTTCTTGCTCCTCCTCTTCTTCTCCTCGTATATCTCAAGTCACCCCAGGCAGCTCAACGTTTACGCACAAATTTGTGAGAGTACGAGTACTCACGTTACCTGCTCATGCACCTTTTGCTATCTAGCTCCTAGTAGCTTGAACACTAACACTCGAACAGCTATCCAAAAACCACTTCCCCTCCCAAAACTGGACCTTTCCGTTGCTCGGAAGACGGCTGCGAGCATTCGTCATTCAAAACCGAAAGGTCCTTGAAGCGGCATCGAGACACCAAACATTCTGGGGCTCTCTATTTCTGCCAATGTGGATATTCTAATGGGCGAAAGGACACCTACTTGATCCATCTGGACAAAAAGGAATGCACTGGTGAAGGACCTTACAGATGTATTTGTGGCCTTGCCACTGATGATATTGTCGAACATCGCAAGCATCTTGAGGGCTGTAGGACGGGGAAGCGAGGGAGACCTCTAAAAAGGGATGCTAGCTAGTGGTAGACATGTCAAACTCGGAATCGGTAATACAAAGCAGGCAGTGGTCTTCAATTTCAAATCACACTCATACCCCAAGAGCAGTGATATTATATCCTCATTTTCATCCTTGCTCATTGATATCTTGAAAAAACAGCGACCAACACGGACATGTGCGTATTTACTCGAGCTGGATCGCCTCTTTGTAGTCCTAGCTAGAGCGACAGCTGAGCATAATTCTCGAAAGCTTCAGAACCTGGAATTCCATCACCGCCATCTAAGCCACTTTCGACTGAGAGCTCCGTCAGGGATGTCGACATTTTTGGCGGCGTATCAGCCCCCCTATGGGTCGTTCGATGTAGTAGTCATGAACTCTCAGCCACAGGTCCCAACTACGAATGACACCGAAAGGGACCAAAGCCTCTTCAGTGCACCAAAGTTAAACAATAACTTAACTTGGATGTTGGCCGAATAAAGTCCCCTGACTGGTCCACTTTATCTTTCATATAAGGTAGGGTTAAACCACATCACCACCTTCAATCTCTCAAACTTTCTCCAGCATGACTTCATTTGCAGGCCACACCTTTTACAGAACACAGTCTGTGAATCCTTCCTACCTAATCAGGCCATGAGCCGCAACAGCGCCCTCGGGGAGATCCTGGCACCTGGAGATGCAGCCCAGCTGATCAATCGTGACCTCGTCAACCTTCCCAACCCACCCAACGGCTCTATCCAGATACACAAGTGCCTCCTCAATCTCACAAGCAATGAAGAGAACAAACACATTCCTCTCGATGTCAATATCGAATCCCGCCCTGACGCATTCGTGACTGTCCCGGAGAAGCTCATCTCGAAAGCAACCATCGAGTACGTCGGTTTCAGCAGCGACAAAGCGAGGGACATCTGGAGCGATTGGAATGCTCGACCCATCATTCGTGAGATCGACTTTGATAATGAGATCGCTCTCGAAGTCGCATTTATCGACTGGGTGAAGGGCGGTGCTGGGGATGCCCTCAAGGATGATGTCTGGGGGGACGATAACTCCGCCTGGTTCCGCTACATGGAGCAGCACGGCATCGCAACTGAGCTCCAGCATAAAATCATGCACCCTCATTTCAAAGACATGCGGTTAAACGGCACCTGCCTTGGCTGGCTTCGAGATACCATGGAAATGCGTTATGGAGTGCTCAGGGGCATCCAGCGAGCTTCTATCAAGCGTGAGAGAGCCCTTGGGCATCAGGGGACTTCTGCTCAGCCCCAAAGACGAAGGTAGGAACAGTCAAAGCTTTAGGTAAGCTTATCCTAAATTACCCTAAGTTACCCTATATTATGACGATATTATCCAATTCTTTGATCACTTTAGACTAGAGTCTGAAGGAGATGTGCAACATACTAACGCCGAACCTAGTGCATCAGCCTACGCAAGTAGACACACACTTCCGGGGCCAACAGTCATGGGAAGCTTCACTGTGCTACACAAAGCGATGGACCAAGCACAAATCAGCAGCCTCGTCGATCACCAGGGAACCCTCAGTAGAATCAGCTTTCTTCGATCAGTCCTACTAGATGTGAATGTCGATCCTGGCAATTCCTTACTTGAGTTTACATGTATCATGGCGTCATCCTCGAGATGCCGAGTGCTCGGGACAGGTACAAAGTTCTATTAATAATGGATGGCTGAAACCTGAATAGCAGATCCAGGCAAACGAGGAGGGTTGGCACTCTCAACTGCATAAGAGAGATTTTGCTATTTAGCCCTGTTCATCCATACTCCATATCTGCCTAAAGTTCTTCCTCATAGTCATCGTCATCGTCACCTTGCCCCATATCATCTTCAAATCCGTTCCACGCGACACCAATCATGTCGTTATCGTTGTAGTTGGTGAAGACCATGCTTCGATGACGTCTTGGCTGGTTATCCGACACGTCTGTCGACCCGCCTACAGCCTGATCTTTGTGAAGCGTTAGGAAATTCCTACGAGCGATCTGTCCAAATGCATCATATCGTCGGCCAGGCTCTCCTGTCTCTGCAACGAATGGGTGGTCGGGGTCGATTTGGCGGACGAACGACTTGAGAAGTGAAGTGAACTGGTCAATATCTTAAGATGACTACACAGGATGAGCGCTTCGAAAATAAGGATCTTGAAGATCTTAGCATAAATTTGTCAAAGCTGAAGCTAGCAATGAGCGGCGCTCCCAGTCGTCGACCCCAGAAGAGGAACCGCAGGGGCACGCAGACAAGCACAACTGCGACGACCGATGCCAAGGACGTGATCATCGAGCAGATCAAGGGAGACATGCGAAACGTTGTAGGGAGTCCATTCACCCAGGCCGAACATTCGAGCTTCAGACTTCCTATCAGCAAGAGCTCGCGTCAATTGTACGAAAAGCTCAGAGAGATTCGGGAATCCGATACCGATTACACTTTATGAAGCTGGCAAGAAGAACAAAATATCGGATGTCAGGTAGGAATTATTTGAGATATCATCTAATCGCAAATGAAGTGCATCAAATGCAAGAAGATGAAGGCAAAGATGCGAGAAGTTGAAGTTAGAGTAGCAGTTACCTGATCTAAACACCACTTAATGACTGTTTCACAACCATCAATAGCGTTAGTGTTGTATGCAGATGAGTTTCTCCTGGATATCACACATAATTCTCCTTTATTTCTTGTAGTATAACTACCTGGGAAGCGGCCAATTTTTGCATATCTCTGGCTCTGTTGTCATAGAATGAGGACCAAAACGTTAAATGTTGTTACATGGGAGAGACAATAGGGTTATAATGTGATATATTTCTCTAGGTTGACCGGTCCATCATTCTTAAACCCAGCATCCAAAGCTCGGGAATACCTAGCACTCTCTGCCTCATTCTGAGCGAGGATGAGACTGCTGGGTCTGGCCTCGCTACCGACTTGAGCGCCGCTGTGCTACTGCGTCGGCTCAACAATTCACCGCCAATGTGACATCTTGCTCAAACTTTGGACCTTACATCAAAATGTCTGACCGATTACTACAGCGAAAACGCTGAGTGGAGAGCTTGGCAATGATTTATCTGGCATGATCAGTCACATTGTTCCTGGAGCTCAAGACTCAAGTCTTGTTCCATCCGATCTTTGCCTGTGAAGAGTCGGTTTCTAGACGTTCTTCAACCCTTCTGGAATAAGAAGGAGAGATATCTGATGTTCTGACAAAGGCTACACTCCAGTCTGACGGACTATCATCCAACAGAATCATAGATGATCGGAGACCTGGGAAGACTACACAATACTTCGAAACGGTCGACTTACGTCAACACAACAATTTTCGACATTGACGTGAGTAAGCCGAATGATTTGAAAAGACAGAGATGACTTCAGGCGTGAGAGATTTTGAATTGTGGTACGTTCATCCCGACCATCTAACCTATTCAGTGTTTCTCATTTCAGCTTAAAAGATTTGCGTTCCAACATCTCAGTCTTTTGGATGAATCAGATCTTAGAAGTCTTCCGCCCCTCAACCTAGATAGATACACTGAAATCAACCATACCTGTTTCAAAGCGCTCCATACTCTCTCCAATAGACAGATACCTTATAAGCCTAGAACGCTCAAGAGTTTCGACGACTTGGTTACTCTTCGAGAGGTTTACGAACCACTTCTCAATGGAGTTGATTCAGAAGCACTATGAATCACTGACACTGTGAATCACTGGCCCTCATTGAATCACTGGCCCTCATTGAATCACGTGAAGCCGCCTCTACGACTATTTTGTCCCTCTCATCCTCCTTCTTCTCTTTTTCTTCCTTTCATTCCTCTCTTTGCTTTCATTCCTCTCTTTCATAGCATTCTCACCTCCCAACATCTCAGCAGCCTTGGGCAGCTGATGAACACTTCTTGACAGCTGTCGCCTCACCAGACAAACGGCTCTGACTCCCTTACCCCTTGGCTTTCGGCTGACATATCAGCTAACTGTTTCACTTGAAAGCAATACCTGGTACGCGTTTTTCATTTTCTGTCTCCGTAAACGCCGTCGCTGACCTACTCCAAAGCCGATATGACCTCTGCAGTTTGAATTTCGCACTCAGAATTACACGAACCCGTCCTCCGACATTCTGGGCCTCGAAAACGGCACCATGAGCGAAGAACAACGAGACCCTATTCCCGACATTGTCGCCGAAATCGATGCTCTAACTGCGCGTCTCAGCCATGGTGAGGTCGTGACTCCATCGCGGACGTCAAGGTACTGCATTGGTTACCTACAACCTGGTGCTGGTTTTGTCAATCCCAGAGATGACACGGCCGTGCCAGCGCAACATATGAAGAAGGATGAGCAGGGCGACGGCGACTCTGAATCTAGTGACGAGAGTGCGAGCGAAACCAGCAGCCTTCATGAAGCTGAGCCTACAGATTCATTGGCCGTAGCTTCGGGCTACAATGAGCAGACGTTCGTCCGCTTCTTCAACAATATCCACGATGATATTGTAAGTCACCAATGCCGACAATGTCAGACTACCCCATGCTAATCGTGACTCTTCTCAGGTTGAGAAGCATCATGCACCAGACCCCGGTCCCATTCCAGGATTAAACCCTACCGTTCGCCTTTTCGACCACCAGAAGCGTGCTGTCGCGGCGGCACTTTGGTCGAAGAACTCTCGTTTCAAGGGAATGATCCTGGCTGACCCCCATGGTTTTGGCATGACCCTATCTGCACTGTCTACGATTGCCCTGTCGACTGCAAAGAGTGGAAGCATCAAAGGTCCTTGCATTATTGTCGCTCCTATTTCCTGTTGCCGTCAGTGGATGGATGAGATTGACAACTTCTTTGGACAGGTATGCACTACCGACAATGTCGGCACCGACGCCTTCAACCTATCAATACTGACAAACACTAGGACCAGATGCCCTCGATCTGCCTTCTCGGGAAGGCCTTGACCCCTGCAGACTTATGGAAATACAAGGTTGTGGTGACTTCGTACTCTAATATCGCTGCAGAGGTTACGCGAGTTTCCAAGTTCGTCCAAGGCGTGGACGCGTATAATCAGGGTAAAGCCACCCGACCACCCAAACGTCCCATGTTGACCCTGCTCTCTGGCGTATATGAACAAGAGCCCCGGAGGCCAATGGGAGAATGGCTCATTCTCGATGAAGCCCATGCAATCAAAGGCCGAGAGAGCCGCACGTACCGTTCCATCTCGGCTCTCAGACGTCGGTTCGACAGCTGTCTGATGATGACAGGCACACCGCTGGACAACAAGTGGAGTTATGGCTTTCCTCTTCTCAGTATGCTCCACGGCCATCCAATCACCAGCTTCCTCCTCTTCCAGGCAGCGTTCATCCAGAGCTTGTCTTCAGGCCCTGATTTCCCTGGGGGTTTCCACAGAGAAAGATACATCCAGATGCTCGACGCCTGCAGCCTTCGTCGACCACAGAGCACAATTCAACAGGAGCTCCCCGACATTGACCGAAAACGCATCGTGACATTCCCTCTCGACGCAGAGGATCGAAAGCGGTCTAACGAGGCCTTCCACAAGTTCAAAAAGGCCGGAAGAACCGGTAGTAAGCTTGTGGGGAGAAGGACGAGAACTGGCTCTCCCGTCGGGTGAGAGTCATCACCGACATTGTCGACCAGCACAAAGATCAATATCCCGACCATTCATTTCTAATCGTGGATGAAAGTATCTACTTCTTGGACATTGTCGTGATTGCCCTCAGGAACAGGTTTGACCCAGAATTGCAGCTCGAGTACAATGGGCGACTGGGTCTCATCGATAGAGACTTCGTCATCAAGACGGCTTTCGAGGCTAAGCCTCCCCAGGTCATGCTTGCCACCAGGGCTACAGTAGGACAGGGCCTCAATCTACAGTGCTTCAATGTCATCATTCAGTGTGGGCCGTGGTGGAGAGCGGCGTGGGAGTCGCAGGCAAGGGGACGTGTCTGCCGGCCTGGCCAGAAGAAGCCGGTATTTTTGTACGAAGTCAGGGCAGAAGATTGTCTCATTGAGCAACACATCATCAAAGTTCGCGACAAAAACAACGAGCTCAATAGCGTATTGGAGGATGCGATCACTCGGGGTGATCACGTCAATCTCACGGAGAACGATCGGAGACAACTCGCATAAGTTATCTTTACCTGTCGCCTTGTCGACGTTGTCGGCATCAATATTCTGACTGCGCCTTCCGCCTTTTGCCAGTCTCGTTGCGTTTATTTGTGTTGCTGGACAGGGTGGTGATTTCGGATCGCTTGCAAGTGAGAACTGGGGTTTAGATATGGACACGGCAAGGATCACATAGCCTAATCGAAGAACCTCCAGTATAATAGTTCAATACGACAATAAGTGCTTATATCTTTATCTTACTATACTTACCGTAAGCTCCGCAAAAAGAGTCTTCTAAGCAATTGGATGAAAGTCTTCCGTGGGACCAACACGGCAACGCAGCGCCAACCATCGACTCTTGTCGGGCTAGTTAGAGTTCTGCTGATAAGCTGAGGCATCCCATTAATGTACTCTTCGTTGCTCGTATTGGTATTGGAAATGGTGATGAAGTGTTGTCTAATCGCGGATGAAGCGCATTTATATAAAGATATTGAGGCGAAGATGCGAAAGAGTGATGTTAGAGCTGAAGCAAAACTCGAAACCACGTTTATAAGTGTTGATAGTGCTTAGATAAACTTAGGATCACTTTAGGAAATTTATAACAAATTTCGGATACTTGAGAATAATATTTCCTAATACCACCAACATAATTCCTTGAGGCTTTCTACCCGTCATATTCATCTACTGAACTTGTTTCAACTACCCTATGGCGATGACGGCACGCTCGCTTGCACGGGTATGCACAGTGGCCTGTAATGCCGTCCGTGTGCCGAGGTGTCCGTCCGTTGCCTTGGAAAATCCGGGGTTCTTGGAAAGCCAATCTGACAAGCTTGATTGGCTAGCATCGAACACACGTGCTAGACATCATTCTTGGAATGCCCGCCGTTAACGCCAACTTTTTCTAGGGTGCACTCTAGAACGAAACGAGACTCGAGTATTCACTGTCCTTGCCCTCGAGTTCAAGTGTCTTCTGATATGGATTGCACAAGAGGATTATGGTTGGGCTGCCGAGGTCGTGCCTAGCGATCTCGGACTTTGAGCGAAGATGCTGCATGTATCGGATCAACGGCGCCAAGAAGGAGGTGTACATTCTATTCCCCAGATCGACAAATGACACCTTGAAATGACCCGGGATAATTAACCGTGCCCTTGCCTTGTGCCTGTTTCCATCTCAAAAGCCCGTACCGGACTTAAGGCAAAAGCACCGATTTTCTTACCACCCCATTCATCATATGCCACATCTTCCGGCGTCCGAAATGTCCCGCCATGTTCCACAGAGTCGTCTCTATAAAACTCCAGGAACAGACCGTTGAAAGTCTGGATGTGAAGGACGGCAAGCCACGGTTATAGACTCCGCCCATCAAGATTGACTTGTCGAGAATTGGTCCCTGCCCACCCTGACCGTTCGCTCTATCGCACGGTCCACACCATCTTCAGCGAATGGTACCTGTCTCGTCACTGAATTGCAGGCGAGGATAGAGGTACCGCGCTTGCGACTTGGACTCAACACCAACAGCGCTTTGCCTCGCCCTATCTAGTATTCACACTACATAAGCCCCCCACTTCCAACCTTGGTCCCATCCACCTCAACTCAACGCATCTCGTCTTTCCCTCTTTCTTGGTTATAAATCAAATCCATCGCTCACTGTTGTTTCGTAATCTCGGGACTGCTTATTCCATCATTTCCTCCTCCTTGTTCCTCCATCAACCTCCTAAAACTATCCTCCCCCGCCGCTGCTTTTCCCGGCCTGACCTCAACAATCTCCCCGCGCCATCCCCGAAAGTATCGTCCCATCGACCCTCAACAAGAAATTAAACCTCGAACGACTTTTTGGATCCGCACCTCCAACCTTTTTATTTATTTATCGCATAGAAACGCGCTTTTTTTCGACAACTGGTTCCTCTTACATATCCTCAATTGTTTCAACTCGCGACGGCCTCAATCGTTACAGGTCGCCTAGAATGAACCTGAACAAGGCCGCTCGCGTCATCCTCTTCGGTGCACCTGGCGTTGGTAAAGGGACACAGAGCGAGCGATTGCTCGCTCGCTTTCCTCAGCTCAATCAGATTAGTACTGGTGATCTCTTGCGTCGAAATGTCAAGGAGAGGACTCCCCTCGGTTGGTTTCCCCTCAATTGGAGCATTTAGGCAAATACTAACAATAATGGGACAGGCATCAAGGTCGAGAATACGATGAAGGCGGGCGGACTTGTTGCTGACGATCTTATCCTGCGCCTTATTTCCAACGAATTCTTCACCCGGGGATGGCTTGCTAAGAATGGAGGTCCGAACGTCATGACTCTTGCTTCTGAAGCGACGGCGAT
This sequence comes from Fusarium miscanthi, assembly GCA_014898875.1. Lineage (NCBI taxonomy): Eukaryota > Fungi > Ascomycota > Sordariomycetes > Hypocreales > Nectriaceae > Fusarium > Fusarium miscanthi. The sequence goes on from JAAVUA010000242.1 coordinate 163,204, forward strand.
GGAGGCTTCTTTCAATAGCGCTGCTTCTGATCCGTTCATCAATGCTCCGTTCCTCGACGGCCACCGTCCTTCCAAGGCCTCCAACGACCCATCCGCTTCGTTCATCCTCGATGGCTTCCCCCGAACAGCTTCTCAAGTCGGTCCTCTCGACAAGCTCATCCCAATCAACCTGGTCGTCTCGCTCAAGACTCCCGTGTCAGTTATTCTCGAGCGAATTCTCGGACGATGGGTCCACGAGCCTTCCGGGCGAGTCTACAACACCAGCTTCAATGCGCCCCGAGTCCCCGGAATCGACGATGTCACCGGCGAGCGATTGATTCAGCGCCCCGATGATTCCGAGGAAGTTTACAGAGCACGATACAAGAAGTTCCAAGAGACCAGCGAGCCTGTTCTGAACCACTACGCCCGGAAGGGTGTACTTGTCGAGATTGAGGGCATGAGCAGCGATGAGATCACCCCAAAGCTATTTACAGAGTTCGAGAAGCGCTTCGTCCATTGAAGGAAATACCCTATGCTTTCAAGACGTTTATGTTATTACTAGTATATGACCTTTTCTTTTCATTCGCTACGGTTAAGCTTTTGTACTTTGTTATTATAGGAGTTTTATTCTCGCGGCTTGGGATGCTGCTGATGGGAGTTGCAAAAGACAGGACTGGAAAGATTCCTTGCCAGATGGCGCCAATTGTTGGGAGCTGCTCGTTGGCTGTCCTTGAAGGACATGGTGGCGAGGTTGGAAAGGGATGGGATTGTCTCAACACAACTGCACTGGTTTTGAGTACAGGAATGGGCATGGTTATTGCCTGAATGATATCCACACATCGACCCCTTCTTTGATTCAAATCGCAATGTGACATGTATGATCTTAGGGTGACCGAAGTCCAATTCATCTCGACTTGAGATTGGCATTGTGAGGATTCCGCTATGTGTACATAAATTTGACCCATGAAAACCCCCAGAACCACTGTTGGCGCATCGTGGCCAGAATAACACCCCCTCTCTTCTAACGCAGTTCCATGCATCACGTCACATCAGACATGGCACTAAAATGACAATGCAATAGACCTTTCGAGATAATCCAAATAAACAATCCGTCATACTCCGTCCGAGTTCATACTCGCGTTCGTAAAAGTGATGTAAGCTGTAGTTTGACGTGGGAGCTTGGTATCTTAATCGCGCCAGCCCTCGCCGCCCTGAAGACCGCTGGGTTGGCCTTCTGTTTGTCCAGGCCGCAGTGGTGTCTGCTCATCGTCATCATCGTCGAGGGCCCGCGCAAGCTCATCGGGGTCTTGCATCTTGGCGTCAGGGTCGACTGGGCCACCAAACTCGTCCTGGTCACGGTTGTTTCGGTCCTGCTCGAGAACGCCGTCATCGGCACTGACTGAGATACCACGAGCTCCCCACTTGGGACGAGCTCCTCGTCGACCACCCTGTTCATCATCAAATCCACCAGGGCCGCTCTCCTCGTCGTCATCGTTGTTCTCGAAGCGCTTTCCGAAGATTCGGCGGAGGAGCCATCCGCGGGACATATCATCGGCGTCGACAATGCCGCCACCTCGAAGCTTGACGCGCTGGCGAGTGTAGTAAACCCAAGCAAAGTCGATGTACAGGGCAGTCTGGATAATGCCGAAGATGACGGAGACGGTGTTGGGCTTCTTGCCGGAGATCTCGAATTCACGGATGAACCAGTTGACGCAGTAGAGGGCGCGGTAGGAACCGAGAGCGACGAGGTAGAAGGAGTCAATAACGGTGGGAACAGTTGTTTGTCGAAGGAGGAGAAGCTGGGGAAGAACGCAGACGGACTCGAGAATCTGGGAGAAAACCCACATCCACTAGAAGCTGTTAGTGATGGTGAGATTATTAGGCAAGAGTAACATACAGGTCGGAAACCCTTGTGGCTCTCAAAGATGAGCATGACGAATGGAGACAAGACAAATGAGCCACCGAGGATGACGGCGCCAATCTTCCAAGCAATCTCACGCTCACGCGATCGAGGGTAGATCCATTGCATAATAGCAAGGATATAGATAGACGAGATGATGTAGAAGATCTTGAACACGATGTTCCATGGTACCGTCTCGATGAAGAGGTCGAGGTAACGTGTACAGAAGACGAGGGCATAGAGGATCTGCGTGATGAGGGAGACGCCCTCAGCGCTTCGATTTCGATGGATAGCGAAGATCAGGATGCATTTGGAGAGGGCGTGGGACAGGTCGCCCAGGACACGGAAGAGCTATGGTGCTGTCAGTTTGTGATTTTGGGAATGCATGATGCTTCGCAGACGTACGTTCCACGCGCCCATTGTCAAGGGCGGGAAAAGAAGGTATCGGCCGTTGGTGCGTTTGCGGCTAGCGACTCTAGAGAAAGAAAATACGAGAAGCGAGGTGGAATCGCTGGTTTGACGCGAGGGGTTGAAGATGACAAGTAGCCGGATATAAGGCTACCTGGTGGAGGTTGAAGATGAGGGAGCTTAGGCAGCTGAGCTTCAGCTTGGCGATGCGATGGACGGAGGAGGAGGTGGAGACGACCAGTCTAGACTGGGCAACCTTAAAAGTGCCTGGGGGGTATTTGGGCTTGCGTCAGTGTCAGCGACTGAGCTTACAAGGCATGAAGATGCATTTCAAGCCACTTCTACATCCATTTCCGGAAACGTGCGCTTCATTGATGCCTAGATAGGGCTTGATATAATTTACATAAATTGATGCGATGTATTGAGAGATAATCACGGAGTACGGAGTAGAGACGGTTGGTTCGTCTTATCGATATCTGGTGACGCGGACCCAGCATCGGATGTGCTGGAATCAGGGGTCGGGTAGTGGGCAACACCGAAACAACGGGTTGTACGCTCACTGAATCGTGCAGACTATGATCTAATCTTTCTCTTCGCCAAGAGAAGCACACTCTTTGCATCTTGTTGTATTCCGGTGCAGGCGATGCTCTAGTTAATCCTTCGATCTAAGTAATCACCCACTGGCTTTCAGTTACAGTGGCTCTCTCAACGTCATTGCCGCACGCCCCCTTTCAAGTTACGAGCCAGCCTACGAGCGAGCGAGCCTCTACTACCCCTGCAGATCTCCAGAAACATCACCACACAGTCCACGTAACCAACCTAAACTGACTATACGCGTTGACCATTGAGTCCTAACGACCACGTGTGGTGACAGTCTCCCAGGCAGACAGAGTACGGATATAACATGAGAGTATCGGCATTCATTGCCGTCTCCCTGGGTTGGATCACCAGCGCTAGTGCCTTTGGAGTCCCCGACGTCCTGCAAAAGCTTGAACAGAAACTTCCGACCAGAGACGCTCCTCCACCGAAATACTTTAGTGAGTTCACCTTTTTGGGGCCATACACCCAATGGAATTGGCCATCGTAACTTAAACGAGAAGGTCTATGACTAACGAAACTTGCAGGGGAAGCATCGTGAGTAACCAACAACCAACACAGCGCCGCACAGAAACTAACCGGGGCTCTCGCTCAGACAATATCCCCACTATGATCTGAGATACTTCGGTGAAGCCCTCGAGCCACAGGTTCAGAATGCGGGCATCAAAGTCCTCATGCAGACATACCTAGCCACATTTCGAGATCTGGGAGTCGAGACCTGGTTAATGCATGGCTCCCTTCTCGGCTGGTGGTGGGGAAAGAAGGTAAGGAAAAGGATATCCATAACTTCCCATGTCTAGACCCTCTCTGACCGAAGGATTCCTCAGGTCATGCCATGGGACCTTGACGCTGATGTCTCAGTTACTGAGGCTGACATGTATTTCCTCGCTGCCTATCATAACATGACCATCTACTACTACCAGTACAAGGGTTGTCCGGAGGGCTGCTTCTTCCAGTTGGAGATCAACCCGTATCATAAATATCGTGAGAGGGATGATTACATGAACTTCATTGATGCACGGTGGATCGATATGCAGAATGGCCTGTTCATCGACATCACTGCGGCGAGGTATGACCCTGGGCATGAGATGGGCGATGGGGTTATGTACGACAAGCACGACCATGAGTTCAAGGTGCGTATATATGGAAATGATCGTTGCCTTGTGCTAAAGCTTTATGTGGTAGGACAAGTACATCTTTCCTCTATTAGACACCACCTTCGAAGGTGTCCAGGCCAAGATTCCGTACAGGTACAAGGAGATCCTGGCTTCGGAATACGGCAAAGGAGCATTGTCCAAGACTGAATACAATGAGTATGATCTTCCAATGCAGCGTATGCGTGTCCATGAGAACTGACAAGGAATTAGTCACCGATTCGATACAGAAAAGATGGAGTGGGTTCATATGAACTAAACCTCAGCTGCTATTGTGTACATAGGGTCATTGGCTGCTTGAAAGGCGTTTAGCTCTGTTGAGCAGGAAGGCATATCAAGGATAGACTTGAAAGGGATATAGAATACTAATGATATCCGGCTCATGACGGCTGGCCGTCTTATAAAAAGTCTTGGGTCTTGGGTCTTTGTTTACTTGGCTATTGAGAGCAGAACTCCCCATGGTTATGATGGAGAAATTATGCAGATCTTACAAATTTATAATCTACACAAAAACTAAAGGAACAATAAATTGCTCTTGTCTTTGTGCTGCAGATAGTCATTTCTGGTCAGTTTAGCCCATCAATCAATTAATTGCTTCGATGCCCCGCGGCTATAGAACGCGTCTCACCCCACGCGTCACAAGCATAAGGTACTGTAACCAAACATTGCTCAATCAACATCACAATTAAAAACGCCCAATTGCAACACCACCAGCGCATTCTACCTAAACACTGTCCCTCGATAAAACTGAATGCGCAGAGAAGGATATAGGTGCCCTTTTTTCCTACAATGGCCACAGGTATGCCAACAGCGATTCCCATCACCACGCAGTTGTTCAAGTCGCTAACACAATAAATAGGCCAACAGCGCCGCGCTGACCGGCTGAACGAGCGTCTACGAGGTGCCCAGTACGAACAAACTCCCTCAATTCCAAATGTGTCCGTGCTAATGCGACTCAAGGCGTGCCAACATCGAAGACGACTCCTTCAACCTCGACATCGCTGGCCTTAACATAGCTGGCTCGACTCCCGCTGCACCTGCGCCAGAACCACCCACATCATCAGCGCGCCGAACACCGAACACTTCTGCTAAGAGAAGAAGATTGGAGAACGAACCGCCGCCGTCTGCACAAGCGCAAGGAAGCGCACGGAGACGATCGCCTCGATCGAGAGACCCCTACGATCTGCCAGAAACATCTAAGGAATCTAGCGCGCAGGATACGACAGGTGAATCGAGAGAGGAGGAAGCGCCGAGTCCTGATGTTATAGAGGAGCCGGAAGCAGAACCGGAGGAGGAGGAGGTCGAACCAGAGCCGCAGCCAGAATCTGAATTACCAACCCCAGAAGTCGAAGCGCCAGACGAGAACGAAGCTGAGGTTGAGTTACCGGTGCTACCGAATAATGAACCCTCCGAACAACCATCACAACGACGGTCGGGCCGCAGGTCACTGGAACAGATTGCGGAAGCTGTTGCGAACAAGCGACAAGACGTACGCATGAGCGAGGCCGTATCGTCGACGACGCGATTACATACAACGCTACAAGAGGACGATGCGCCGCCTTCCTCATCTCCGCTGGTGCGCAAGGTTCGACGGAGTGAAGGTCCCGCCATAATTCGATCGAGGCTATCACAAAGGCGACCTTCGAGGCTTGCTGAGCAAGAAGAAGAAGACGAACTTTCACCAAATCGAGCGGACCACGCCCCTGCGGACGATGAGCGATCGGACGATGAGCGCACAGAAGAGGCTGAACCGGAAGAGGAGCAGGTTGAAGAGGCTGCGGAGGAGGAACAGGAGGAAGAAGAGACAGTAGCCGAAGCTATCGATGCAGTTGAAGCCGCCAAGGCCATTGGAAGAAAACGGCCTCGAAGAAGTCTACCATCTCAATCGCCTGTCGCGGAGCCCAATGAACAAGCGGAAGAGGAGGCTGAAGAACCAGCAGCGAAACGACGTCGCGGACGACCATCAAGAAGCCCGGCGACGCAGAAACAACCAGCCACCAAACCGAAGCCGTCCAAAACAAGATCACGGACAACACAAGAAAAACCACTGCCGAAACAGGTCCGCAGGACGAAACAAGCCGCCAAAGAGCGCCGAGTCAGTGATGGTTCAGCCATCGAGGTCACCGTTCAGCGCTTCGTCAATGTCAAAAAGTTCATCAAGGACGACGATGAAGAAGATCAACTTGCGGCGGACCTGCCTTTTACTACAACTGGGGTGACAGCGGTGGATGTCTTTGCACAGGCGTGCTTAGAAGTCATCGATGGTACCGTCGCGAAGCTCTTTGAGACGTTACAGAATACCGAGGAGAAAGATAAGAAGAAAGAATGCCGGATCAAGATACGGGCACTTGAGGCGTACAAGGAGGAGCTCACGTCCCGTTTATTACAATTGGTAAGTTGTATTCGCCCTGCGTGGGAAGTATTGGGACTGACGAGTTAGTCAATTCACCTCATGGACTGGCAATCATTACGGAAGCGTGTTCGTCTGGTACAGCGAGAGAAGCTCTCCTTGCGAGAAGAGATATTACGTCTCAAAGCAGAGAGGGAACAAGTCGCGCTCAAGATGGATGCTGTCCGCATCAAGCACGAAGAGGACACCAAAGAGTCAAAAGTGAGTTGCCCGATTTTTTCCTCTGCTACGGCCTCAGCTAACAATTGTAGTACCGACTCGATGCCTCAGCTATAATGCATGACATAGACATGGCAGTCGAACGGGGACGAGACGCCCCTGAGCTCTCGCGCGCTCAAGAGAAAAAGGCCGATCTGGCTAACCTTGAGCTTCTCGTCGCACGCATCACAGACGAAGCCAGCTCATCGAGCTCCGCAGGCGGTATGCTCCAACAAGTCAAAAACTTCAACGCCTTTCTTGAGCGCACAGCAGTTGCTCTAGAAACAAGATGAAAAAACACAACAGTAACGAAATGAAACGTATTTTAATTCTTCATTTGGAATTCGTCATAAGTACTTTTTGCTCGCTTAGCTCATCTTGGCCTTGCTAAAGTCCATCTCGGGATGCTGCTCCTGGAACTTCTTGAGGATGTCCGCCTTCTTCTGCTCGTCTGAGCTGGGCAGGCCCTTCTCCTTCTGCTGCTGGTCGAACATCATCTTCTCGACCATACCGCGAGTCTCACCGTCGAGATCCGACAGCTTGGAGTTGCCGGGCTGAATCTTGGTCACGTCGATCTTGGGAGCGGAGGTGACGACGTGCGCCCACCATTCCATCTTGTTCACCTTGTCGAGGTGGATCTCAACTGTCTTGGTGCCATCTGAGTTGGTGCTGAGCGTCCATGTAGAGTCGTCAACGTGGACGGCGTGGGGAAGATCGCCCTGTTGTGCGTTAGCTGGTGTATGAGATGTGGCCTGTTGTGTATGTACCTGGATGATTGGATCCTGGCCCTTGATACCCGCCTGCAGGCTCTGCTTCTTGATAGAAATGACGAGATCCCTTGACTTGAGGTTTCCGGGTACATTAAAGGTGACGTCGAGCTCCGAGATGACCTGAGTCCACTTGTAGGGAAGAGCAGCCTGCTCCTCGGCCTCCTTTGCGTTAGCAGCGGCGGTCTCAGCGGGTGTAGGTTCTGTGAGAGTCAGTACATGTGAAGCTGTGACTGGCGATAAAATTGCCTATATAGACCAATGAGTTGATTCATTGGAATGGCACTCACCGTTATCAGCCATGGTGATGATTTGAAACGGTTGTGATATGCTCTGAGGGGAGAAATCGATGGAAGCTGCAAGTTATGAGAGAAGGCTGACAATTCATGGAGGGGCTCGAGGACGCAAGAAAGCTTCGAGCCTAGTGCTGAGGCGCCAAAAATAGCCAATATGGAGACTCACTAAATTCGTACTAAGCTTACCTAAATCTTTTTGTCATTTATAATAGAGGTCTTGGGTTTTCTTTCTCCCTGAGGGGCAGCTAAGGGTGGGGCTGAGTTCTACTAAGCTCTGACCAATAGGAAACTCCCCGCCAGCCCAATTATCCCTGTCTCTTCAGCCGCGCAGAGCCAACATTTGATAGCCACTGATTAATCACTTCTTCACCATAACAAAGCGTTTCCTTTCCTCTCCTTCTCTCGACAACCTCACCCCTCCATTCAACCACAGTCCGTGCTCTCGCCAGCCAAAATGTCTCGCGCAGGCGTCTCAATACGCCACGCCACAGATCTCAACGCGCCTCCACCGCCAGACCAAGACGAGACATGTCCCGTGTGCAAGACAACACGCTACTTCAACCGCGACATGGAGTTCCGCATTAACCCAGAGTGCTACCACCGCATGTGCAAGACCTGCGTCGAGCGAATCTTCAAAGACGGCCCCAACCAATGCCCCTACGCCGGCTGCCACAAAACCCTCCGTCTCCGCGGTTTCAAGACCGCTTTCTTCGCGGATCTTGCCGTTGAGCGTGAAGTCGATATACGGAGACGAGTGGCAGCGGTGTTCAACAAGGTTGAGGAGGATTTTGAGACACTGAACGATTATAATGAGTACCTGGAGATGGTGGAGTGTTTGACGTGCGATCTCGTTTATGGCACCGACGAGCAGAGGAGGAAGGCAGAGGCGCAGCTTGGCGAGTGGGAGGCGAAACACAAGCAGGACATTGAGCGCAATAGACGTCTTGCGCGCGAAACGGACGATGCCCGCCAGCGCCGGATCGCAGCAGAGGAGGAGGAAGCTCGGCAGCGACGGTTGCTGGAACGACAAGAAGAACTCGAAGAGAAAGCCAACGCCAAGCGCTTCCGCGAAGAGATGCTCGACTCTCTCCAAAGTGCAGAAATGGGCCGTGCGACAGAAGCGATGGACAAGATCATGCTCAAGAAACGAGGACACAACAAGCGCGACGCAGCGCTCGGCGCCGCAGGAAGCAGCGGTCTCTCTATCAGAGGACTGCGCGAGAAGAAGGCAGCCGTTGTGGAGAACAAGCCGTACGATCCGTACGGCGGCGTGCGCGTCATGCCAGAGCGTGTAGATCTTGCGCCAGAGAAACTGGCGATGTATAGCAACGAGTGGGTCGAGATCACAAGGACGAAGCCCGAGTTCAAGGCCGGAGGGTACAGCCCTGATGAGTATCTCACCCGAGCATTGTTCGATGCTTTTTCAGGGCTGGGCGTGTTTGTGGATGAGGAGAAGGTTGAGAAGAGTGTTGCTACAGCGGGCGCGAGAGAAGCGGCTGTGACGGGAGACACGGGGGGTAGAATGGACGTCGATGATCCATTCTAGTAGATGATTTCGTCGTTTGAACGGGCATAGCTATGGAGTTTGGGAGTTTGGGGAAACATCAAGGGATATAACGGAACTGGAGTTTTGAAGATGGTAGAAATGACACGATACCATGGCCACAGAGAACATACACCAGATATAGTGAATACAGACAATTAATTGATGATAAGTGTATTTTTGTATGACTGCTACTATACTAATCCAAAAGGAAAATCACCAGGAGAGGATTGAAGGGCAATTTCGGAAGCATACTGCATCTTCCTGGGTGCTCATCCTGTGACCTTGCAATCCTCTTCTTGAATCTCATCCCCCGAAAACGCCTCGCTTACTGTATGGAAAGGGAGGCTGTTACAGCCAAGAAATGGAAACAAAAGGGCGCTGTGGAAAACGCGATGTGAATTATGTCTTGATTCAAGCTTGTAAGATATGATAGGTTTGTTTGGAACAGCCGCTCCGATAATCTTATTGCTGCCAAGGTGTCTGTTGAGCTGGACGAGGGAATACAGGTACTGTTGGGAGTTGATCGAGGCCTCCTCCGATAGGCTGCTGGTTGGCTTGCCATCCCATGCCTGTGCTGTGGTTGACAAAGGCCCCGTTGCGGAAGGGGTTGGTTGTACCGGTCGGTTGAGGAGCCAGAGCAGCACCAGCTGTTTGCGGACGTTGTTCTTGGGTTGGGGCCGGCATCATGGAGTTGCGTGCAAAGGGGTTTGTGCCGGTTGGTGTAGGTTGAAGAGTAGGTTGCTGTGGCTGTTGAGGAGATGGGGTTTGGAAAGGCGAGTTTGAAGCTTGGGCGAAAGGAGCCGTGTTTTGCTGTGGTGATGTTCGAGCGAATGGATTTGTAGATTGGCGGTTTAGAGCAGGCGTTGTGGCAGACGATGGAAGGCCCGTTTGTTGAGCCATGAGCATAGACTGGCGGAAGGGGTTGGTGCTTCCTGTTTGCATCGGTTGAAGACCCTGGGGCGATCCGTTTTGAATGGGCTGTTGAATCTGAGGGGCAGCGTTGGGGAAGCTGGCCATTGAATCCTGAGGGATTGGTGCGAGTGAGCTTGGTTGGAAGGCTTGTTGTTGAGGAGTGAAACCTCCGAAACCAGCTCCGGTGAAGTCGGGCTGCAGTTGGATCTGGGGTTGCTGCATCTGAGGTTGCTGCGGTTGCATGAACCCAGTTTGCTGAGGCTGTTGGAATGGACTGTTGGAAGCAAATCCAGTAGGCTGGGCGGCGAAACCGTTCTGTTGAAAAGGCATGCCTGTCGGTTGCTGCTGGAAAGCCTGTTGTTGAGGCTGAGGGTTCATGCTCATCGGTGTCTGGTTCTGTTCGATCGAGTCAAAGAAGTCGATCAAATCAGGATCAGGACCCTTGTTGGCTTGCGGTTTTGACTCTGGTGCCCTGTTACCGCTCGAAGACGAGTTGACTTTGGGGAAGGGGTTGTTGGACACTGGTTCGGGGAAATCAGTGCTCTTCTTCTTGCTGAGACCTCCTTGTTTCGAGCTTGAACCGCCGCCAATTTTCTTCACATCCTGCTCGGCCAGATATTGCCTTCGGTGGACCTCAAAGTCGGGATCGTGAAGATACTCCTCCAGCTGGCGTCCAAGATTGACAGGAGCGTGCTTGAGCTTGGGCACCTCGACTCGAGTGTGGTGTTCGTGCTGACGAGCTACGCTCAGATATTGGACGACGTAGTCTGTTTGCTTCGTGAATTTCCGATAAATGGCCATAGCACGCTCGGCATCCACCTTTGACATTTCGAAAAAGTTACCTGAAGGGAGAAGAACATTAGCTAAAGTGGCGGGCTGAGACAGAGGGGGAGGGGCACACATACCGAGGATGCTAATGAGCCCTTGGTTCAGAACTTGGAATAATGCCAACAGATCCAAGACAAGCAGTCGGAAAACAGTTATAGTGATTTCATTCTCTGGCTCGTTCTCCATCACCTGGGATCGTTAGTACTCGAGATTCTCTCCCGTTGTGGTCCCAACTTACGTCGCATTTTAGTAAAGCCTCAAGTTGGTGCTGAACGATTTCCGTCTCCCGTAACAATCCTTTCTCAACTGAAAGCTTCTCAAGTCTTGACTCAGAAGCGCGCACCCAATCTGTCTTGGTCTTCTCATACGCGCGAGCTCGCTCAGCCAGGTAGTGAGCATAATGTCGAATGTTTCGTCCTTGGATTTGAGCTGCCAATCTGTCAATTCCCATGCCCACGTATCTTCCGGCCTCGGTGGAACGTACCGTCTGTAAAGCTGCTAATCGCTAGCACATTGCGATGCGTCGAAAGAAAGGCGAGCGTGACATCAGGAGATCCCTCTCTGATCATCAGGTGAACAGTAATTAGACTTTTGAAGACGACGGTCCATGTTGAATCGCGGAGACGGTATGTGAGAGCGCGAAAGACCTCGCCGACGCCAGCTTCGCCGGAATGGGTAGCTACGAGAATATGTTCGATGTATTTCGTTTTTGGGGGAGCATTCTACAGCATTCAAGATCAGCACCAAGTCGAATCTCTAGGACCAGCGCCCACCGAGGGAAATTGGTTGGGCTCATGATTGACGCTGGTATTAGGCTCGTCAAGAGCGCGCCGCCAAGACCGCACACGTACCTTGATCTTCGTTGCGCCCTTGACGGACTTTTCGAAGGAGCTTGACATGATTCCAACAGGAGCTCGGGAGCTATATCGAGCTTATAATCGCCGGGAGACGGAGGGACAAAAAGTTCAGACGACGGACGTTGCAACGAGCGACGGGGTGCGGTGACAGGTGATGATGGCCGGGGATCCGGAGGAATCGAGGCGAGGATGACGATAAGAGCGGCAGCAGCAGAAGTCGAGCGAGTCGAGCGTGTCGAGTCGCTTCAGAGGGACCAGCGCAAAAAGAGATCTTGAAGGGTCTTGAACGAAGAAAGAGAGACAACGAGACAGTGTCCGCATCCGCGCCGGGGGACGTGGACGATTCTGGGGCGTGGCAGGACAAGGGGAGGGGTGTGAGCTGTTCGGGTTGGCGTTGACTTGAGGTTGGGCTTTGGTGGTTGTAGGACAAGAAGGTGGAGATTCTGAGGGACGTGGATGATAGGGAGGTACTTGTGCTGCCTATGGTGCCCAGTGAGACTAGGCGGTCTCACGGTGTACCCTCCAAACTCGTGTCCTCCGGAAAGGTCGTGGACTCCGATACGGGCGGGCGCTACTCTCCCACTGTAATTCCAGGGGACGCTACTGATGTCGTCACCATGGATTCTTTTGTCTTTTCATTTCAGAGGGACTTGGTTGCGCCAAGATAGCTCCACTGCAGAGATGGTGATATTCCATGAGGTTGAAGAAATCTGGGGACCTTTCGTCTGAGGGGGAATGCAAATTGAGGCATCGTTGGGCATTTAGGTAGCACAAGCACCGTCTGCTTGTGGCTGTTTGCATGCGTGTTTGGTTACTTCTGTGATAATTTCTTCGCTTCTTCACGTCTCACCAAACCTCATTTTACCTGATACAGCTCTAGACCAGGGACGGGCACGTTCACTCTATCAAAAACAGCAGGTCGCGAAGCACAAGGTTTTGTCATTACAATTAAAATACAAGATTCAATTCAATTCAATTAATAGTACATATATGTACGCGAAACCTCACTTGAGGCTCACTCCCCAATTCCTTCAATCGGAAAAAAAAACCTACCTGTCAAAGACGGTTCAATGTCTGCACGCCGAGTTGCCCCAGCCGCACGAACCAAAAACAATCCTCTCTTTCATTCATAATAAGTCAGAGCTTTTTTCCATCGCGTCCGATGCTTGTAACAAGGTCTGTGTCGAACGCCCATTTCATGGTACCAACCTCACCTCGCCACGAAACCGCTTAAGCTGCCCCGAGAGGCAGAGGGCTTCGAGGTCCGGAGAGGAGGCACTGCATCATATTAAACACGCGGTTCTCATCATCTGCGAGGTAAATGTTAGCGACATGTCAAAATGCAGCTGATTGTGCGTTGGTTAGGACTTACGGTTATTTGAATGAAGAGGGTCATAAGGAGAAAAGAAAAAGAAGAGAGGAAGAACGCGATCCGCGCAAAATTTAAAGGTCCTGTAGTGGGGTGCTGGCCCGTGGCTGATCTTCGGCTGTTTGCTCACCTGGCCTCACCTTGTCCAGCGTCGACCACCCTAGACCTTGCTGCATAGGACCAGGAATAAATATATCTGTACTTGGTATATTCCAGACAATACTGGGAGGGTCCATGGTATCCCATACTGGTTTTATGACAGTCCCATATGCTCTGTTTTAACTGACCTCGGCCATAAAAAATGTCAGACTCTTAGGCAACCTTTTTCCTTCCTTCAGCCAGTTTAACCACATAATCAATTACGAATCCTTGAACCACATCCGAACTCTCACAGATTTACAAATATAAGATCTCTAGGACCCCAGAGTAACAAAACAAATCTTCTGATAGAACACTTTCCGGATCCATGAGGTCGTTGTCGAGATGTTACTTATGTCTCAGTAGCTTCCACGTGATCGACCTAGCACGCCATATCTACTGATAAGGTACGATAGACCGTTGAACTTCTTATCTATCTATTTATGTCCAACACTTACTTCTTGAATGCAGATCTCTAGCCATTGACATGCCTGCTATACGATCTGGTAGAGCTTCAAAAGCATGTGATCTTTGCCGCAAATACAAAACTCGCTGCTACGCTTCCTCCGACAGCTCAAATGGAGCTTGTTTGCGTTGCAAGACCTTATCTCAACGATGCTCTCTAAACTATCACAACGACCATCGACGCTCCATCTCACCACCCACACGTGAACAAGTAGATATTTCACGTGTAGACTCAGCTGTTCGAGGCCGGAGAAGTTCAGTCGATGATAGGTTTGTGTGATCGCGGAGATGACGAGTTTATCATTGACGGTTTGTATAGATTAGAAAGGCTCGAGCGAACAGTCAACGCTTTAGTCGATAAACTTGATTCGAAACTGGATGAAATTGCCGGATCGTCTACCCTCGACAGAGCCTCTGTCGCGGAAGCGCCAGTGCCGTCTGCAGAACTTGACCCGGCCCCGGTATTTTTAATACGAGATGCTGCAACTGATACAGGAGTTCACTCGCCCGAGCAAGCAATTGCGCAAACAGGACCTCAGTCAGACGTCATATCAACAGGACTTGTCTCGTTACAAACAGCCCACTCACTCTTAGCACTGTAAGCAATCACTCTTTTTGGTAGGTCTCTGAATAACTGACCAGTTTCAGATTCCATGTTCATTATGGCAGATGGGTCAGATTTCCAGAAGACATCTCAACGGGCAGGCTCCTCTTACAAATCAGAAAATCCCCATTGCTATTATGCAGTATCTTCTTGATATCCGTCCGACATACAACCCAAAATTTGGCGGATCGGCTGGCCCCTAGGCTTTTCGAGGAGTCGAAGCGTCTCATCACAGCATCGTTGCTTGAGGTCCCGCAGACTCTAGAGTTCTTCCAAGCCGTACTTATACTAAGCCTCTGGTCCACGACGATAGGTCAAGTTCCCCTGAGCATAGATAGCTGGCTTCTCACGGGCTATGCGATCCAGCAAGCGCTCGCGAGTCCTCACTTCATGGAAGTGATCCGCCCACGCTCATCCCAGCACATCAATGATTCACAGGATGCTTGGTGTTTGTGGAATCACCTGTGCATCGCTCATCTTCAGTATGCCCCCAAGAGTCCTCCCATGGGATGTTTGTTGACTCTAATCCAGGTACTGCGTTGGAACTCGCAGACATTCGCTGCTGACTCAAGCACAAGTTGACCAATGTGTCAAATTCGTCCAGTCTAATGAGGTGAACAACTACGAAGCGAGGATGGGAGCAGAAGTTCAGCTCTACTGGATTATGTACAACAAATGTGGAATTGCTCAGGCTGACCTTGCCGGAACCAAACTCGCACTGCAAGCATGGCAACAGGACTGGATGGTTCTTTTCAGTAAGTTTATTCTCAAGGCCGGAAAGTGTTGATGTTGACATGTTCCAGATGAGCCCAGATCCCAGTTTCTACAAATGGGCTTTCACTTCGCTCACCTGTTAGCCCATTGCCAGTCTCTCAAGTCACCCAAATCGGTCATGCACAGTTCCGTTCTCAAAGAGATGATCAAGCACTCAAAAATCATCATCAATCTCGCTATCGACACAACCGACGACCGGACTCGCCATTTAACGGATCACATTTATCACATCCTCAGCTTCTCTGCACTAACTCTATGCCAAATCGTTCACACATACGAGTCAAAACTGCGAGCTGTCAGTTATGACACTACCGAGTTAGACAATCTCGTGTTTAAGCTGATCAACTGGTTCAAGACTATTGGGCTGCCCTGTCACGCTGCGCATATCCTCGGCGATATTGTCCACGCACAGTTCCAAAAGCTTCGACCAGACTTCCAACCTTCAACACCTATTGTTCCCGGGGCATTATCTGAGAATAATGGTGCTGTTTATAATGCTGAAGAATTATTATTACCACCTGATGTCTCGTTTTTGTATCCCAATTTCATAGGATCAGAGATGTTTGATGCAGATGGCGGGTTGGAGTCTTGGCCAGAATGGGCTCAGGTACACTCAGATACAGATGCTTCTGTCTGAATATCTACAAAATAATATGAACGATATTTAATACTGGTAATTACTTCACCAAAAGAAATCGTGACTTGTCAGTGCACTAGCATTGACCTGCAGCAGGCAGCAGCCAACAAGTGACTTACGGATATTTTCCGCTCCGTTCCGCGATCAATCTCTGCCTTTTGAATCCATCATGATTGTCATCCTTCTCACCACATGCATCACAAACTCACCACCAAAATGGATCAGTTAGCCGCAGAGATCATATCTAATATCATTTCGCACCTCGTGCCAGACGAGTACTTTTCGCCAGCTAAGTTCTACGACGATACCAAACCTCCAATACGCTGTCTCGCACCACTAGCAGCACTATGTCGTCGTTGGCAACCTCTGATTGAAGAGGCGTCATTCCGTGAGCTCAAGATGAACTCAGAATCAGTCTCTTATGCGATAGAGCACAAAATCCTCAACCCCAGGCGTCTTTCATATATCCGCCGGCTCGATTACTCATTTCCACCACCAGATGAAGCACATCCTCCAACAGTAGGCCCCGAAATCGACACGGGCTTTCTGCCTCTTCTTCGGTTGCTCGCTCAAATACCTTTGCAAGAGGAGCCGCTCGTAGAACTCCTCGTTAGCGTCCCCTGGGGTGTAAAGGGACCCGAATATCTCAGTAAACTGGAAGACCACGTCCAGGACAATTTCAAGGACTTGAACCCATGTCTCCCAGAAGTACCCATGATTAAACATTTATGGTTCAACAGTGGGTTTGACCGCTTTTTCTACTCTCCACGCTCTATCTGCCTGATAGCGGGTACGATGTCGCGCCTGAGATCACTTGCTCTTCGTCTAGGGTCTCAAAGAGGACCGAACAATGTGGTGAACGAGAGAAATGGTAGGTTTAAATGACCTATACCCAAGATGTTGGTCTTTTCTCACAAAAATCATTGCTAGAGTTTGCAAGGTCATTGCATGGTCTGGCTTCGTCCATCCATGAATTTGACCTCTCTTACTATGTGAATCCAACCTTGCTGAACGATACCATGTCTTCTGCGCCGACAGAAGAAGACATTCTAAGTCAAGAGTTATGTCGATTCTCACAAAGGGAAGGATTAAAAGACTTTTCATTTCAGGGGAGCATCGAGCCCACCGTCTTCTGGCCACCAGAGTCAGATACAGCTGAAGATCCTCACTGGCCAAGCCTCAAAGCCTTCAGCCTTACTCCAGAGAGGGTCTCACCCTCAGGGAAGCCGCTCTTCGTCCGCAAACCCTGGCGACCAACAGACAACGCTGCCGATTGGAGACGTATGTATCCAGTTGACGATGTGGTGAACGAATATTTTGTGGCGGCGGCACGATGTGTATCTCGGATGCCCAAGGCGGAGTATCTCTCCATAGAGATCAAAGACTCGTGGTACACGACTCTTGTTTTCTGCACTGGCTATCCTGACGATCCTGACGAACCAATTCTTAGACTCTCAGGAGGCGGGGGTGCTTCGATCTCTGAGGAGACTGAAAAGGAATGGCGGAAGGCAGTGGAAATTCATAACTTGAAGTTTTCTATGGAGGTTGATGAGGAACTGGACTAGGGAATGGAAATATAAAGCTGGGCGTGACAGGAAACTGAATACAAATATTACCAAGGTTAACCAACACTGTTGGATTATTGCTGTCTTCGTAACGGTGTTACCTATACTAGTCATGCTATACTTTTGCTAGCGATGCTTTAAATCTCACTTCTATTTTCCTCTGAAGCAACTTGGAACTTTGTTTCAACACCAGCATCACCGTTATCAAAGAGTCGGTAAAGTAACTTCCAGATGAGAATAACAACCGCAGCCGCAATGGCACAACCAGCAGCAATACTCAATCCACGAGTATACCGGGGAGCATCTAGCTACAATTAGCTTGGAACTTGACAAATGGGCGTTGCACATACCTTGAGTTCTGAAAAGTTGGTTACCAGGAAAGTTGGCAAGTTGGATACTCATCACATAAGCAGCCAACGCAACAGGTCTCTTGTAATCCTGCATCTTAGTCGTGAGCCACGCAGCGCTGATGGCTTGCACACAGCCCATTCCCATTTGTGTCCAGACCACTCCACCGTACAAAGTCCACTTCGACACACCATTTGGTGCAAGGGCTAGCCAAAGCAAACCGGCAGCTCCCCAGAGGTAACCAAGGGCGATATGGAGTCCACGCTCGCGGAAGTGATCACTGCTGAAAGCCAAAGTCACTGACCAAACCAAGGCGCAAACACTACCAACAGAGTTTAGACCGTTGGCTTGGAGGGAAGTGAAGCCCAAAGACTTGATGATGGAGGGTGCGTATGTGTTCATCGGAGAGATCATGACCATGGAGAGTAGAGCGGCGACGAGATGGCCGTATAATCTCCAGTCAGTGAAGGTATCGACAATATGTGACAGTAGAACTGGTTGACCGTATCGGAGGGCTTTGGTAGGATCATTGCGGATGACTCGAGTGACAATGACAGAGGCCTCACGCTCGGTGAAGATGTTGAATGATCTGCCAAAGAAGGTCTTTGGCTTCGCGGCGTTGTGGGGAAAGTATAGGTACGCGAGGACTCCGAGGAAGCAGGTCAAAACACCCTCTACACTTTGTTAGCACCAGCACTATATATGAAGTGTATGGACTTACCGATGAGGAACAGCCACTGCCATCCATGAAGGCCACCTCGCCCACGAAGTGAAAGAAGACCAATAGACAGAGGCCCACCGAGAGCACCAGCAAAACTGTTTGATGCCCAGAAGATGGCGTACCTCAAGGCAAGCTCTTGATTCGTATAGTATCGTGAGATGTAAAGAGCGAAACCTGGGATGTAACCACCCTCAAGGGCACCAATGAAGAACCGAGCTGCACACAGGCCGTGTGCATTCTTCAAGAAGATTTGTGACCAGGTAGCAATACCCCAGAGGAACATGGTGATAGGGAGGAATCTCTCAGGGCCCATGTACTTGCTAATCATGTTGAAGGGCAACTCTGTAACGATGAAGCCGACTGTGAAGAGAGTTTGGGCCAGGTTGATGTCTGAGTTATCGATGTTGATGTCAGTTCGAAGTGTATCGGTCAAGGCGTTGCCGATGTTGGTGCGGTCGAATTGGAGGAAGCAGAAACAAAGAACGATAAAGGGCAGGATGAAGAAATCGACTTTGAGAAGAGCTCTCCTGGTTTCTCCAGGCTCAATGGTTAGGGTAGGGTCATAGCCTGGAACATGGATGGCTTCATCGTGAACAATATCGCCATCATGTTCCGAGGTCTTGGACTGCACCGGCTGACTCTTTTCAGAAAAGGAACTCATTGTAACAAGAAGTTAACTGCCAGACTCAACAATCTTGGAACTATTGTGGTTTCTAACATGATGATATCGAACAATGCTACAGTCTATATACTACCTCCCTGCCAAAGCAATCATGATGTCCTGATAAGCGATAAGTCCAGATCTGTATGGTGTTGAAGATACCATGGCGACGATAATGGCGTGCTGAATTGAGTTAACCTATTGGAGGACATGATAAGATGAGATGGCGCCGGCGGTGATAAGGAGAGACCGTCGGATCGTTATCAGCCGGCGGCATCCCGACGGCATCCCTCAGGCTTACCGCCGGGATGCCGCAGGGTCGACGTTTTCGCAATATCACGCCAATATTTATTTGAAGATATCATTTTACAAGAGGGGACTGTCTACAAGTACAAGGCAAAGTCCAGAGTGTTGATATTGTTTCAGATCGGATAAGTCATCGAGCAAGGCAATTTCTCAACAGGTCTTGAAACGATCACCAAGCAAGATCCAAGCTTCAACAATTACCATCAACATAAAGTGACCGGATTAAGCTTCTGCCATGGAACAAAACACACTAAAAAGACGTGGCGTCGGTCTCACAGGTGTCGACAAGGATAAGTCCTTTGGTGGCTACACCCTTTTCTGCCCCCTGACCAGCGACACAGCTCACCTCGTTGACATTGACGGCAAAGAGGTACACTCGTGGAAACTCCCGGGAAGAATCGGTCGCCATGCCAGAATTCTGCCCAATGGAAACCTTGCTGTCAACACTCTCCGAACAACTGAGCTCACAACCAAAGACGGGGGTCCATTTCCCTTTCCCTTCTTCAACAAGTATGGTGGAGGTGTGATGAGTGAGCTGGATCCCGATGGCAAAGTGGTTCGCCAGTTTACAGACAATCTTGGCCATCATGATCAGTATCAATATGGCGATGGCCGCTTTCTCTATACCGGTCTTGAGGCTCTGTCTCCTGAGGACTCCGCGAAAGTTATTGGCGGTGTCCCTGGGAGCGAGATCGACGGCATCACTTACGCCGATACTATCAATGAAGTCGATGAAAAGGGCAATCTCGTCTGGAACTGGAGAGTCTCACAACGTCTCCCGCGAGACGAGTATCCCCTTCAGCCTCACTATACCCGAGAGCATTACCCACTTATCAACTCCGTCATCCCCATGCGCGATGGCAAACATATCCTCGCGTCTCTCAGATCAGTTTCCGCCGTCATTATAATAGAGAGATCTACTGGCAACATCGTCTGGAAGCTCGGCCCAGAGGTTCTTGCTCAACAGCATAACGCGACTGAGCTAGACAACGGCAACATTCTCATCTTCGACAATGGAGCTTTCCGCAACGGTGAATCTATCACTTACACCCGTGCCATCGAGGTTGATAGACAGACGCAGAAAATCCTCTGGGAGTACAGGGACCGCTCACAGATGCACAACTTCTTCACTCCATTTATGGGTAGTGCACAGAGGCTGGCGAATGGAAACACATTACTCTGCGAGAGTGCCTTTGGAAGGTTGTTTGAAGTCACCAAGGATGGATATGTTTGCTGGGAGTTTATCAATCCTCACTTTGCGCCATATCCTGACCAGGCCACTGCGAAGATATTCCCAGGGGAATCAAATGCCCTATTTAGAGCGTACAGGTATTCTTTGGAGGAGATCCCTTGGCTGAAGAAGAAGTTGGCAGGAGTTGATGGAGGAGTTCAGGGTTCGGGGATGTTGGGAAGCATGTGTAAGCAGCAGTAGCCTAAAACATGAAGTAGTATATGCCAGAATTAATAAGAATAGTATAGATAAGTATCCCATGTTATACTAGGTTCTCGGTGCTGATATAAGCTCTCAGCCACAAGTCTCAACTGAGAATAACACATCTAGCTCACAGCTCAGACATTGTAGCTAGATAAAACAGTAGTGTAGAGCCATAGGGTTAGGGTTATATTTACAATGACTACGAGTAATTACTAACATAAAGAGAGATGTTGCAATAATTTTAAGAGGAAATAGAATTGACTATGGTTGAGTTTCATCTCTGACCTATCTCGCATCTGTTACTTTGGTCTTTCAAGCCTGGGCATGTTTTAATTCAGAATAAGCTGGAACCTGTTCCTTTGAGCAACCTGGTCAGCGCAATAGCGAATGAGGTCCCTGCTATTTCATTGAGCGGCCACGATATTAGCCATCGGCTGTATAACCTGCATCGGGTCGGATCTGGGGTAGCAGTACAAGGTTCCGATGGTTTGTGGGGTAGACCAAGGTAAAGTGAGTCTAGCCCACGTACCTCGTCCTCACCTCGGCAGAGCCGAACCTTGCTTTTAGTCACCCACATGATCATCTTTGCTACTGATCTACTTGGCCGACATCACTGCCAGTTTTATAACTTTGTTTACCGAGTGATCGGCTACTGATTGCGAACTGAACCATCTACCACATACTTATCGAGCTATATAACTGTCCCTTTTGATGGTCGGTGGAGATCAGTGACCGCCTAGAAGGACCTGAGAAAACGTT
Organism: Fusarium miscanthi; assembly: GCA_014898875.1. Lineage (NCBI taxonomy): Eukaryota > Fungi > Ascomycota > Sordariomycetes > Hypocreales > Nectriaceae > Fusarium > Fusarium miscanthi. Next base: position 184,838 of record JAAVUA010000242.1, read on the forward strand.
CAAAGCTGTAATTTAGATACGTGAAGTTATATATGTCTTTGAAGAGTTTGTAGGTGATAGTTGCAGCCCTCGTCGTATGGAGCTCTGTCCTCCACCACATCACAGAAGTGGTGTCCTGTTACCGAGTGTCTTGCAGCATAGATAGCTTTGGCAAAGATGTATCGCAAAAGGAGATTCTACATAATAGGCATGCTCATCACGTAATACCATTTGTACAGGTTGTTGCGGAACTCAGCCTGTTGGTTACCATGTTCTCCAGACGTGGCTGCGTCTGGTCAAGTCCAAACCAGATTTAAATTTGTCTTGATAGGTTCGCTTGTTTGAGTGTGTCTGGGGATATTCCAACCCCGCATTCTGTGACGCCCCGTAGCTCCCGTTGGATGAGTTAACTATTAGTTAACTCATCCCCAGAAATCTTGACTGCACCCGTGCTCTCTAGTCTCTACTTACACTTCTCATAACCCAGGACCGATGCCTTCCCGCAAACTCAAAGACAGCGAGCGACGTCGTTGCGCCAATGCCTGTTACACCTGCAAGCGCCGCAAAGAGCGCTGCGATGGACGTCAACCGTGTGGCCGCTGCATCACCCGCGGAGTAGATGCCGAATGCAGCTTCACCCCTTCTCCGACAACAAAGCGGAGGGTTCGGAGCGCACGACCCAACTACGCCAATCCCACGCCTAGGAGAGGCATCTCACAGGACTCCATGTCACCAAGCATCTCCTCTTCTATCGAAGTCTTTGACCAGACGCTGTCCCAGCTTAGCGACCAGCTGGGACATGATCTACCCAAAGCCCATACAGATCGTCCGCAGCTATCTACGCTCATCCAAGACGGCCACGGCAAATTCGTCTTTATTGGCGATGCAGCAAATCTGTCCTTTCTGCAAATCATCCGACGCCTGGTTCGTGACTCACTCGGTCCTTGCGCATTCACAGAGGATGCTCTACAGCATCTCATGGTTGAGGCCAAGCCGTCAGACAGCTCCAAGTGGTTCGTCAATATCATGGATGATATACCAGTAATGCCCGACGAGGGAGAGGCCCGTTACCTAGTCTCCTGGTTCTTCCGCTCAACCAGCTGCGTACTTAACCTCTTCGGGGAAGAAGAAATCAGCGAGTCAATAGCATCTTGGTATCAAAAGTGCTCTGGCGAACAAGGGGATAAAGCTTCAGTAGCAGTCTTCTTTCTCATATTTGCGATTGGCGCTCAGACATGCCCCCAGAGTAGGGACAAGGAGGCGGAACAGTATTTCAACTATGGACGCTTCCTCACCGCCTCCATTATCATGGACGATATCAGCATCCCTGCCGTTCAATCCAACATTCTCATTACTATGTACCTACTTGGTGCATCGCGGCGGAATGCCGCATTCATGTACCTCGGCAGTGCTGTGCGCGCGGCCTATGCCCTCGGTATTCAGCGGCATGATATCAACAAACATTTTAAGAAATCTGAATACCTCCTGCGAGAGAGGTTATGGAAAGTCCTCCGAGTTCTGGATCTCTTCATGAGTGCATCCCTTGGCCGTACCCCTTCAACACACGAAACTCGAAACACGGGCATCGACGAGAACTACTCGGCTTCCAATGACCTCTGCGCTATCTTTGAAGACATCCTTACCAACATCTACTCTCCGCAAAAAGTCTCAAACAAGCACCTAGAGCGAATCAGTGAGCACCATCGACAATGGGCCAACAAGTTTCCTCTAGGTCTCGCCACTGATAGTATAAAGCCATCGAAATTCATCGACGAGGCTAATGGGAAGGAAACGCCAAATATCGGTCTATGCCACCTTAAAGAAGCTTACTACTGGACAATCATGCTTCTTGCTCGACCCTCCTTGACGAAAAGCGCTTCCAAACACATGAGCAAAGCCGCGCAGGACATGAGTCAGTGGGAGCCCCCAACTGCTGCAACTGAGCCAGACCAAATCCTCGCCTTTTCTTGTGTTGACTCTGCAGTTCGAACCGTTGACCTATTGAAAGTAATGGGAGAAAACCGAGAAATTCCAAAGCGTCTCCCGTTTGTTGTAAATTCGTTATTTGTTGCAGCCTTGGTCCTTGGCACCGCCTACTTCAATGACTTGGATCATATTTTCCCTCTTGAGAAAAGCATGGTCGGGGTACGATCCTTGATGGCCAGGTTCAGTGCCCATGATCCTGTCGCCAAGGGTGCCCTGCAAACTATCGATAACCTCCAGATGGTTTGCAGCATATACGTTGACGAGAGGGCACGTCGGAAGATGGAAAGGCAAAGTCTTCTTGTACGGAACCTCTTTGGGACTGTTCATGATGGATCTAGGCCGCAGACTCCCAATCCTCATGAAAAACTAAAGACAACGTCTCCCAGCGTTTTCAGCCAGAGTGAGGAATTTCTTGATACCTGGTCAATTGAAGAATCTATTCGAGACATGGATGGGGGGCTGATGGGCATGTTACCGCATGAAGCTTTAGAAGCATTCTCACTCCCTACGCCCACAACAATGACGCTCGACTCATTCGATGCTAGTTTTCCTCTCTTCTCAACTGTAGATATATGTAGTCTCGAGGTTGAAGGAGACACGGAGACGAATAATTTAGCGTCTGGGCTGTGATAAGTATAATCAGAAGATCTTCTATCCGAGTCGATGAATTGAATGCGTTTCATATAGAGTTGATACATCAAAAGGGGCACGAGGCAATTGTCAGGCAGCTAATAATACCCCTATTCACAAGCCAAACTAATTACTCCTTTTGATGGCCCAGTTAACTCCGCTTACCACTCCATGCAAGAACACCTCTGTCTCGGGCAGAGATGGGACTATCCAGAAACAGTGAGGCATATTGCCATAGTGGTCGGTCTTGGTAGGCACGCCGGCCGAGTGAAGGCTTTCATACAGAACCTTTCCGTCATCCCGTAGTGTATCCATGCCGCAAGTCACGATATATGTCCGAGGGAACGCCCCTAAGCAGCTATCATCCAGCATTGGAAAGTAGTCCTTGTCACTTGGATCGATGCCCGCGTTGTCGAACATCTGCAGCAGTGATTCCTCATCGACTATGGGTACGTTGCCTTTGTTCTCCTTGTACGACGTATGTTTTGCCTGGAACCTTTCTGGGATATTTCGTGGGTGGAAAGCTACTGGGCATAGTGCAACAACTCCCTTGATAGCATTCGTCAGAAGATTGGTCTCACCAAGGAACACCTTTCGGGCAACTGCAAGGGCAAGCCCAGCGCCAGCAGATGTGCCGATGGTAAACATATTAGAGTGGTTGCCCCCGATGATCTCGGCGTTATTGAAGGCCTAAATAATCGACACTGTTAGTGAAGGTTCTTTGTGTAGGTACTCATAAATTGGCGGAGAACTCGTTGCCCGACTTACCCATTCGTAAAGAGCCACAGCATCATCTAAATGTGTTGGAGCCTTGTGTTCAGGAGATAACCGATAACCAACGTTCACAATAACCACGTTGCCCTTCAGTGCGATATTTCGACAAAAGCCATCCTCAGAGTCAAGGCTCCCTACAACAAAACCGCCAGAGTGATAGAAAACACCAATGGGCAATTTCTTGGTTTCAGAGCCTAGAGGCGTATAGGTCCGATATGCAATCCCACCTACCTCTCCATCGCTGACCTTCAACTTATTCTCTGGAAAAGGAGGAGCTTGGGATGCAAGGAGAGAACCGAGTCCGCTGAATTGAGCCCTCATTTCTTCCGCAGAGCCCTTTAAGACCGGGCGAACGCCACCCAGAGACTCTTCAAACTGTACGGGTCAGTACCTGTAACAAGACGGGGTGTCGTGGGACCTTACCTTGAGCCAGGAGTCAGCGTAAGAAGACATATTGACCAAAGTTGTGATCCTTGATGAATTAGTTATAAAATTCGGGTTGAAGATTGCCTTGGATTGGAATTATGGAAATGTGCACTTTAAGCTCATGTGAGGTGTCAGAGGGCAGCGCTTATGGATGAGACCTTTTGTAATAACGTTTTTTCTGACTTAATTTATTAGCAACATAACTTACTGATGCAAAGAAAGTAATCATCGGCTTCTTGCCACTTTTCGGCAGAGTGTCAATTTTTCCGCGGAACAGAACCTCAGGTAGGTTCTTCGGATGTAACGCCCAAGTACCACTAGGAAACACCACATCCGACCCGAAGAATAATGGCATCTCTTGATAGGGTATGCTTGTCGCGTGATCATGGCAAAAGTCGAAGTCAACATTAGCGTGCTGGATATATATGATTGCCGAAGCTCAGACTGTCTGGTCTGGTGATCCGGACCAAGTTCCGATGCTCCGGGAAACTCTAGGCTGTGTGAATCTCCCGAAAACTCTCAAAGGACGAGACATTCAGAGAAAGTCAGACTACGTATATATACCTCTATTATATCTCTTTAATGAGAGAATAAATAACCAAGTAACACTCCTAGTTCTGAATGGGATTTGACATAAGCTGAGCCTTCTGATCCCACTGTCGACCAAGTCTCTATCCCAAGCAAACGACCCCAAATCCCTGACACATAAACACTCACCATGACCGTCAATACAACAGTTCTCGATGCGCTCATCGTCGGCGGTGGGTTCGGTGGTGTTTACCAACTCAAGCGTCTTCGTGAAGAAGGTTACAATGTCAAACTCGTTGACATGGCCTCTGACTACGCGGGCGTATGGTTTTGGAACCGATACCCAGGCGCTCGAGTTGATAGTGCCATACCGCACTATGAATTCTCCGACCCCGAATTATGGCGTGACTGGAACTGGACACAACGCTTCCCCGGCAGCGCTGAGCTGAGAGAATACTTCGCATACGTCGCCGAGAAGTGGGATCTCCGCAAGGACACCCTTTTCAACACGTATATCTCCAAGGCTGCCTGGAATGAAGAAGCGAGCAGATGGGAGATCGAGAGTAAGGACGGCAAGAAATTCATCGCGCGATACTTACTCTTAAACACTGGCTTTGCAGCCAAGCGACACACGCCCGACTGGAAGGGCATCGACAAGTTTAATGGTCTCTGGATCCATCCTTCATACTGGCCTGAAAAAGAACCTGATCTGAAGGGCAAGAAAATTGCTGTTATCGGAACAGGTTCCACGGGCGTACAGCTCGCACAAGAGCTGAGCCAAGTTGCGAGCGAGTTCGTGCTCTTCCAACGAACACCCAACATGGCACTCCCCATGAAGCAGATCGAATACTCTCCCGACGACAAGTCAATTTCCGAAGAGCGTTATAACGAGGTATTCAATGGTCGGCATGCCAGTTTCGGCGGATTCGACTTCAACTCCATCACCCGCGACACTTTCAGTGATGACGCCGAGACGCGTCGTGCAGTATATCAAGAACTATGGAACCATGGCGATTTTCATTTCTGGCTTGCAAACTATCAGGATATGATCTTTCGAGAAGACGCCAACGCAGAGGCCTACAAGTTCTGGAAATCCAATGTTCGATCTCGCGTCAAGGATCCTCGTCTCCAAGAGATTCTAGCTCCAGAGAAGCAGCCATACAGTTTCGGCTGCAAGCGAATTTCTCTCGAGAATGGCTTCTACGAGATCTTCAACCAACCCAACGTCTCTCTGGTAGACGTCAACGCCACACCAGTTGTTGAAGTTACAGAGCGCGGTATCAAGACAACTGAGAAGGAGTGGGAGTTTGACGTTGTAGTCTGCGCAACTGGTTTCGATGCTATCACCGGCGGTCTGAAGGATATGAACATCAGTGGAGTGTCGGGTGTGAAACTCGCCGATAAGTGGGAAACTGGTGCGAAAACGTATCTAGGCATGGCTGTTGCTGGGTTCCCAAATATGTTCTTCACGTATGGACCCCAAGCACCGACGGCTTTGTGCAATGGCCCAACGTGCGCTGAGTCTCAGGGCGAGTTCATTGTCAAGGTTATGAAGTACACATCGACCCATGGCCATCACAAGATTGAGGCCCGCGAAGATGCAGAGGCTGAATGGGGAGCCCAGGTCCGGGACATTGCTAGTGCTTCGCTTTTACCCAGTACCAAATCGGTATGTTGAACTCATTTTCGCGGATGACATTCAGGAAGCTAACTTCTTTTAGTGGTATATGGGAGATAATATCCCAGGCAAGCCCCGCGAGTGCTTGATCTATCTCGGCGGTGTTCCAACTTATACCAAGACGCTGAAAGATTGTACTGAGAATGGCTTTGGGGGATTTCAGCTGAAATAAGTCAGTAATGAAGATGGACCGACTGAAACCGAGTGAGGAACTATGATGCATATTAAAGCCACCAGTTTTATCCAATCAGGAAGCATCAAGGCGCAGTGGCAGAGTGGTCTAATGCGATAGACTAGAAATCTATTCTCCTCGGAGGCGTCTGTTCGAATCAGGCCTGCGTCGCTCCAGATATTTATCTTTTGTTAATTAAGTGTGTGAACTGAATTTTTGTCTTTATTTTCACTGTATAATAAAACTGGTTGCGAACTCATTATGGTGGTCTCAAGTCCTTGGTGAAAGATACAGGCAGTCGGCAGGCAGATTGTCTCCTTGACCGTTGTAGGGAAATATCTTAAGAAATCAATTATATCTTTTTAAAATCTCAGCTAGAGCAAGGGAACATACAGGCCTGTTATCTAACACTTAGTTTTTATAACTTAATGTCTATAAACCTCTCATCTGTCTGATTCCTCTTGGATAACTGACATTACTCAGACCTCCTACCACATACGACCAAAGCTCGTAGAGAATACGGGGTCCCGTCCGCTCCCCCATCGTCAAGCTGCGAAGCGCCGGATTAGTAGTTGGGTCGGTGACGACCAGCGAATCCCCGGTGTTGTATGTTCTTTTTGGCCTTTATTGCACCTGAACCAATAGAGTCATATGCCGAGAGCCTTGAGCAACCGTGGGCCTACTTCAAACCACCAGACAAGATTATATCTTGCCCTGTGAGATATCCAGTTTTTGCCATCCTTCGAAAGTTAGAAGTTATCCAAAATGATAGAGCTTACTTACATAACAGCGATGTTGGCAACTTCTGAAGGGTGGCCCAGACGGCGTACTGGGACACTGGCTGCAATTGCCAGGCCTGGATCTGTTTCTTTGAGTTCCTCCAGATCGGTTTTTCTTGTCCATGTTCTAGGTCTCGGGTCAGTCTAGTCTGCGGGGACCTTCAGACCGTAGATAGCACTCACGTTTCCTTTGGCGTTGGGATCATGTCTGTAAAACCAATCATTGCAGGGAGAATCTAGACCACCTGTTAGAATTTATGAGGGACAAATTGTTTGTAACTTACAGTGTTGACTGTGACTCCCTCACCAGCGAGGACAGTCGAAAGATTCTTGCCCATCGAGCTTTCAGATATCAGTGTTTGTCCACGGACCACAATGATCAAGACCTCACCTCAGAGCTCCCTTGGTTGCCGCATAATGGCAGCCATTAATGCCACCACCCATACTCGCAATACTTCCGACCAGAATCACTCGGCCCCAGCTCTGCGCCCTCATAGCAGGCAAGCAGGCCTTCACCACCACAAACTGACTCCTCGCGTTGACTTCCATGACCGAGTCCCAGTCATCTTCTTCAATATTCTGGATATCTCGGATGCGCCTGCCGAGACCAGCATTCGCGACGAGAATGGATACTGCTTTGTGCTTGGCGGAGATGCCCGAGTCTTGGAAAACCTTGTCGACCAAGCCGCGAGTTTCGTCGCGAGAACTGAGATCGGCGGATACACAAGGGAAGAGTTGACTAGGGTGAGCTGATGTTAATTCTTTTGACAGGGTCTCGACTTTATGCTGGAAACATGGTTTAGTATGAGACATTCTGTTGATTTGGATAACTCACCAGACTGGCATTGCAATGGAGTGCAACATCGCAACCCTCTGCTGCAAGAGCTCTGGCAATAGCTGAACCAATCCCACCACTGAAAATAATTATTAGCATCGGATAGGCCATGAGGGTAGAGTGAATGCTGTACCTGGCTCCGGTTACAAGAGCAAGACGCCCCTCTACACGGTTATCAACGTCACGAATGTGATAAGTTGCCATGACTGCTATTTTCAATGAAAGTCGAGAATATTCCGGCAACAATAAGAGGAGAACTTGGATAAAGAGAAAGGAGTATGAGTTGATCAAGAGACCGTTTTCCGGTAGATGGTGCTTTATCCGAGGGCGGAAGAGGGAGGGGTAACTAGTGGGTTGGGGAAGGGTCTTAATAAGCGACTCTCGGAGCGAATGCCGGGAGTTATAATTCTGGTGACTTCGGGCCTATAATTGAGACTGTTCTAAATATCACGAGACTGCTTTTCAAAAGTACGGTATATGATTCCTGTTTTTGCGTTTGCGGTAAGATTGGCCGTCGCCTTGCACGAAGATGGTCACATTAATTGACAGCCGAAGAGGGGGATATACACTAATAGTCGATGATATTCAAAGCACGATGTTCTATATACAAAGTATATATAAGTGACCAATTCTAGAGCGTAATTCTAACCCTAAATGGGGGTAGAAATGAACTTGGTCTGGAAGTCGCCAAACGTCAAGTGCTCACCAACAATGTTATCGTTGGTAGAGGAATAGTTCGCCGTAGCAGTGATCTGCACCTCCTTTCCAAAATCAGGATAATCAGTGCGACGAACCTCGACAGTCGTAAACTGGCCGGAGAAGTACTGGCGCGCCTCATACGCTGTTTCATTGCAGCGCACAAAGGCAGGCTTCTTCAGATCGCCGTCGTCAGAGATCACCTGAGAACCGTGGCAAAAAGCCGCGAAGTTGCCTGGGTCTGGGACACCGTTTCTTCCCTTCACGGTGAACTCCCACTTGATCGAATGGATATCGGGCGTGGCGTTGAAGTCGTCGGTGGACCAGGTGTTGTGCAGGTCCTTGGGGTCGGTGACCTCGTAGCCTGATACGTTGCACACGAAGGCGATGAGGAGGGCAGCTTTGGCGAACATGATGGGTAGATAGAAGGATAGATGAAGCTGCTTGATTGTCAGTACTGTGGCTTTTGACGAATTATAGGGATCTAATCATACTTATATAGTACTTCTGGCGTAAATTTTCAGTAATAGAAAGCAAGCTGAGTCTTTGTTCTGAATGTCTGCTTGGAATGAAAGTATTGCAAACGGGAGAATGGGTAATTTATATATGACATTCACCCTAGTCGTCCTTTACTATTCTCCGGCAGCGGGGCTTCTGGAAAGTTTAATATATGTATAATACGAGATAAAACCCGATTTTTAGGCTTCATATAGTTCATTTTGCTCGTGTTGACGTCCGTGTCGTCCGGCGCATATAGATTATGCCTGATCGTCATCTCATGTCAAAGCTTAATACTCCGGCAGTTCAGTCCAGTGCCGGCATCCGATTAGCCTACCGATTGCATGGATACTATTACGTAGCCTAAATTTAATCACTCAGGGACCCTGACTTTAGCTCACCCTTAATTATCCATTTGTTACCAGTGCTCACCGCCGAATTCATTGCTCTTCAGTCACCGCCTTGACTATTCTTCAAGAGTTGCCCGTCATGGAGTAAGTGTCAGAAGCTACATCTCTTACGCGATTTGATCAACGTACTCCAAAGGATCGTATTTTGGGTTCCACAATCGTGTTCAAGAATGTACGGATAGTCTGGGTATGATCTTCATGATTTTGACTTCTTGGGCCACCTCATGCCTGTCGCGTCATCTCATAACACGAAAAGGCCAGAACTCAAGCATGTGCTTTCTCAACAAACTCACCGCCCCTCTCATGAGACTTGCTCTCCGTTTTAGTCGCCTTCTCAGGATATCTATCATCCGCCAAACGTCCATGGAGAGCAAGTTCTTTCTGCATCTCTCTAGCCACTTGAACAGTATTCTCACCACGAGCAAAATGTAGTCGACTTCTTCAAGAGCTAGGTTTGAAGTCTCGGGATACAGAAGGAAGATGATTGGAACGAAAATGAGGTTGGTGGCCATAAAGATGAGATATGCCTTCCATTGAAGACGATTGATAAGGATGGGAGTGATCATGACCTATCAGTTGTTAGCCAAGAACGGGGAGATGATGTTGAGGACTGAGACATACTACTGTGAAATTCCAAAGCCAGTTTGAACTGACGCCGATGGCAGTTCCCTTGGTTCGAGCATGAAGAGGCAGAATCTCAGGGACGTAAACCCATGGAACACAGTTCATGCTGGCACCGAACACAAGCATGTAGGTAAAGAAGAACGCTACTGATCCAGCAGCAACTGCGATGTATTATCAGCCTGAGACAGAAGCGCGGCTACCATCATCATTGAGAATGACAGCCCAGCAGATCCCCACATCATGGTAGATCGACGACCCATCTTATCCGAAGTCAGCGTAGGGAGCAAGGAGCCGATGGGGAACATCAACTGGATACATCCAGCGATGATTTGGGCGAGCCTGTGCTCAAGTCCGACGTTGGCAGTCAGAACAGCTGGAGACGTCAGCATTTCAATCATTGCCACGGAAATTTAGGACTTACTCAAGATGTAGTAAACAACCAGGTTGATACCACCAGCCTGGTTCATAAAATGCACAAACCAAGCAAGGAAGACTCGGTACCTTGTGCTGACCTTGTCCTTTCTGAACGTCGACGCCCAGGAAGTACTTCCCTCCGCTTCGGCTTCCATCGATAAAGCTGCCTCGATCGACTCAACCTCTCGCAGTATGTCAAGATGATCAATTGGTTTATCATAGACCGCTGATAGCACTTCGATGGCCTCTTGTCTCCTCCTATGATTGAGCAACCAACATGGTGACTTTGGTACGCCAAACACGACAAAGATAACCCAGAATGCAAAGACAGCTTGGAAAGCAAGAGGCCAGCGCCATGCGAAAGGTCCGCCGACAAAGCTAAACGCAAAGTCACACCAGTCTGCGAAAGTAATGCCGATGCCCACGAACATGACTTCTGCCGAGACGAGACGACCTCTCTCTGTGCCCTCGCAAAGCTCGGACTGATACATGAGCCGATCGTCAGCACATGAGTGTATCATCTGAGGTGCAACTTACATCGGAACAGTAGAAGTCTTGAGACCAGTGCCAACACCGGTAACAATCCGCCCCACGATGAGGTGTCCTCGTGTAAATGCAGTTGCTTGCAAAGCAGCTCCAACGAGGATCCAGCCCATGGCGACCCAAATAGTCCATCTTCTACCAAGCTTCTCGCCAACGAAGAAATTCTTAAAACATTCCAGCAAACAGCCCAGATTATAACTTGAGGTAATGAAGCCAGTCAAGGTGTCACCGGGATCATTGAACTGTCGCAGCCAATCCTCATTCTCAAGAATGCCACCAAAGACACCTTGGTCATAGCCATAAAGAACGAAGGCGCAAAGACAACACGATGTTACTGCACGCTGCAGTTTCTTCCCTCGACCAAACCAAGTTCTCATTGTGAATCAAATGTTGAAGAACTCATGAAAAAAGAAGAGAGGGTAATCAAACAAGAAAAGACATACAGCTCGCCCGGGAACATTACAAGTTTATATTCACGAACGATTCCAAGAACCCCTCTATTCTCTTTAACCGAGTCCTTTTCACTATTCCCGGGCACTTTGGGGAAACCCCAGAGGTCATTGTTTTGTGGAGAAGAGGAGTCTTGCTCGGTGGCTATAGCTGCCATGTTGGGAAATGTCTGAGAGTCAGGTGTTGTTTGCATCATTCGGGCGTCGAGAGAAATGCCAAGCGGTTGTATTGCATGAGTATGGTAGGATGAGCCATAAACGTTCTGATGGTGCCTTGTTTAGCTGAGGATCACAGCGGCAGTACAGTCGAGGCCGAATTAACGGAATAGTCTACGCATAGAATGATAAGAAACCCATTAATACATGTGTCTATGTCTTTTGCCCAATGTTGAAAATGCCTCCCATCGGCATCAATATGCTGTCCCAAATGAAGCAATCCAACACACTACTGACCACCTTCTCAGACGTTGTCCAAAGCTGTTTCGCCAACTCGGCGTTATTCGCATCCTCTGTTGTCTCTTTCAATCCACCAAAGGGCATGATAAACGATCCAGCAAACTTGTCTCTTTGCTGAGCCGGTTCCTGGTGAGCAGCGGCAAAGAGAGGCGTGATAGCACCTTCAAAAGGTGAGAGGTTTGGTCGGAACATGTCTTTGTCTCTGCCTCCAAGATTTCCTGCCTCTCTATTTGTTGCAACTCCTCCGGGGTGGACACTGAGTGCCAGTATATCAACGCCTTCTTGGTCAAAGCGACGCTGAAGTTCTTTGGTGTGGAGAATGCTTGCGAGTTTGGAGTAGCCGTATCGGAGATAATTAGCAAATGGCTCGTCCTCGCTCCCGTAGGTAGTGTTGAAGTCCTCCAGCGAACCAAATTTTGCGCCCGTCGGAACATCGTAGTGAGCCGTTGAAGCAACATTCACAATGCGCACACCAGGATGTTCAGCCTGGGTTTTGTTGAGTAGCGGTAACAGCTCCCTGGTCAGAAGAAAAGGGCCCAGGTGGTTGATGCCAAATGAGACCGATATGCCATTGGCGTCTTTATCAAGAGGCCTGGCAAGAACAGCAGCGTTATTGACCAGAATATCAAGTCTAGGCTCTTCTGCAACAACCTTTCTCGCAGCGAATTGGACTTGTTTGAAATTCCCCATGTCGACGGCAAACGGAACAAGAGATTCGGGCTTTAGCTGCGGTGACTCGGTAAGCATAATTCCGATACCCTTTGTTGCTTCTTGAAGATTGCGGGCGCCGATGTAGACTTTTGCTCCCATGAGTGCGAGTTGATGTGCAATGTGATAACCGACACCCTCTGGAGTACTGCAAAAGTTGTCAGTTGACACGTTGCTGCAAGCGTGGCGATACTCACTTGGCTCCTGTAACAAGGGCAACTTTGCCTGCTAGGGATGGGATATCATCGAAACTATACTTCTTAACTCGTGTTAGCCGTTGGCGAAGATATCTCACTTCTTGACGTACAGGTCGTAGTATCTCTTTATGATCCACCATCTTGTCAAGGATTAACAAGAAACGGTCAATTATCGGTGTTCTTATTTCTTATCTGATTGAGTAACTTTTGTGTCAAAGGAATTGAACAACTTATATATCGCGCTCAGTAACTTCTCGCGATAAGCTAATTAATCAGCCTACATCATGTTCAATCACATTGCCAACACGTGAGCTCTCGGATTTGGCGTTTTTGCTTACAAACACAGGGCACAGCGCGAGCTCCACCACGGCTTACCCAGCTGAACTCAAGTCTCAGTTGATGTATATGTCAGCACCTAGAAACGACTTCAGGGGGCCCCAATATCTATTGAAATATCGTCAAGAGATTGGCAGTAAAGATAGTCACATCCCATCCAGTTTGCCTCTAATAAATACAATTCTGCAAACCATAATTCCACACGGCTAAGCCTAAAATCTGTAGTATGATCGGAGCCTTCTCTTCTTTGTTTTTGTGTCATCACCTCGATTACCCTGGTCATCGCCCTCTTCATCTATTACGTCTTTGAGCTTCCTCTTGCCCGACGGCCCACCCCATAATTCCATGTCATCATCGTGTAGGACCAGACGGTCAGCAAGAAACAATCTTTGTCCGACTTGCCAAACACGAATCTTTCGGCTTCTTAGCTCTTCTGCGCTCAAGTTAAGTTTCAGTTGAGTGCCCCGCTCTACGCTGTGGAAATCATAAAGATGGGCATGGACTTCCTCTAGAGATCCCAAAGGATATCCAACAAGGTGAGTCTTTGAGCAGGTACCTATGATGCAGTTGAACAAGCCAGTAAACGAATCGCTTTTGCCTCGGGTTTCCGAACAATAGCTTGCATTGGCTTGAAACAGGAAATGCCCCAGTGCGTCTCTGAATCTCAGCTGGGTCTCCGGGGGGAAGTGTTTCGTCCATTCGGCCAGTTCATTACAGGGTCTGGGGAACCAGTAACGAATCGACTTGTCGGAAATCCTGATACGCTTATCAGAAGAAGAAGTAGTAAAGTCGATGTCATTGACATAACATCGCTTTCCAAACTCGTGCCATGGCTTCAGGTGCCGTATGACGAAATCTCTGAAGACTGTCACGCCCCAAAGGTGTATCTGATCGATCAAGGAAAGCAACTCCCACGCTCTACGCTCAGTTGACACCCGCCCGCTCCAGATTCTTTGGAAGTCCTGGAGATTCGTGTATTAGTGCGATGATAGATCAAAATACGGATCAGGCTTACATATACAGTCTTGCTCATACCAGACATGCCCGCATGCTCTCTTGCGAGTCGTGGTCGTCTATAGCCAACCAGAATATGCCAGTGAGCACCAAAGGATGTGAAGACAAAGACCTGGCTATTTCGACTGTCTTCGGCTTGGTATGCACCATCAAGATCCCCCGGCTTCCCGGGAACCTTGGTAAGACGATCAAGCATGTCGAGGTATACTGATCCAGCAGAGCACGCTTGACGTCGTGCTTCCCGAGGATCACCACTCCACCCCTTAGCTTCATAGGCTGCGAATGGGAACACTAGACTTGATTTGCCCCAGCTAGGGTCGGAGTGGAGACCGCAGTATCTATGAAGACTGAGTGCTTCCAAACGGTCACGATCGAGATCCCATTCGGCAATGGGGCTCTGGTAATCTTTAGGCTTGAATGTCGCGAGACCAAAAGTCGCATCGGGGATCCGTTTGATGAACTTTGATTCGCCAGTTAGAAGGCATGTAACAGGATGCCTTTTCTCTCGTATCGTGTTGTATGCATGCTTGTCGCTGTAGTCGTTAGTGAAGTATCTGAGAAGGGGATTAAATACCTACACCGCAAGTACGGGGTCATCTCTCATCATCCCGAAAACATCCTTCCAAGCATCGGCTTCCCACGCATATTCGCTCTTGGACCACTTCTCGTTTTGCAGAACATGTTTGACCATTGTTCTGGCTCTGGCTCGGCGATCTTCTTCGCCAGCATCGTCCCAGTTCTTATCCTGTATTGACGGCACCCATAGTTTATGGTCTGCTGTAACCCACGCGGGTGAATAGTAATGGTGGTAATAAATTCCTCGAGCGTTCAATCCCCAATCATGCCCAAAGCTGTCGAGAAACTCAGGCGAGAAAAAGGCGTGAGGCCGTAAATAGCTTGCAAAGCACGGTCAGAACACCAGCAGGTCACTCAAATTGGAGGTTGTAGTACATATGAGCCCCAATATAATATTTCTCGATGTACTTAGCTTGTTCATGATCGGATTGACACAGCGTATGCTGCATGTCGTATCTCTGCATGATTGATATAACAGCCCTGCAGTCAAAGTCTTCGAGTTCACAATCTTTTATTTCTGCTTCCAATGCCGGAATTTGTTCCTTCCATCGTCGCCTATGCTCATCCCTTGTCACATCAGGTGGGAGATAGACGAGATGGCGGCGCTGCTCAAACTCTTCATCGATGAGATCGGGATGTGCAATCCAAGGGCCATAGGGTTGTTTGATCTTTTGACGAGGCACGATTTGTTCCGTAGGGACTGACGGTCGCAGCTTGAGAACTGGAGTTTTGGAACGTGGTTGCTGGGACTCGGATGACATTTTGTTCTATTGATAATACAATGAAAAATACCTGCAAGACAATATGCTAATGAGAATACTTGTTTTAATGAAACACAACATCCTACATTGAGCTGGTCACTCTATTTTATCTTGCTAATACATTTGTTGGTTCGAGTGTTTCCTCTTAGCCTGTTTCACTAGACGCTTAGTGGTCTCGCGGCATGGCCAAACCAATATGGTGACAGTGTAAAGCGCGCGGTTAGAGTCTGCTCTCGGCCACATGTGACTCTAAATAGCAACTCTTAATATTCTAACGACTCTTCCCAAACATCATATCTTGGTGACTGACGTGGCAAGGCGACCAAGGCCAGCTACTTAGCCTGTATTCAACCACTCAAAGACAGGTTCAGAATGCGTGCATCTGTTTGATAAAACAATTGCCTGGCGAGATCCTCTCAGCTATAACCAACAGGTTTAGTTTGCTACTTAGTCCTTATCAGTTTCTTGGCTACACTGAAATGGAACAATTCACGTCCTAGGAGACGAAAGTGTCAGGATTGAAATCTCAAACACGGTGTTCGGAAAACTCGAGAGTTATGAATTAAGTAAATTTGAGAAAACCCGATATATTAGATTAGCACAAATTAGCAATTCTTATGTCGACTTCACACTTGAACATTAAAGCAAACGGCAACATTTCCAGGAGGCCAACCAACATGTCTTGTCACTTGTGTAACCATTCATCTTGCGCGAAATAGACTTAGGTACCATGGCTACCTAAACATTGAGTTCCCTCTCTTTATTGACATAAAACGCCAAGAATTTCCAGAAATTCTTTTCTTTTTTTCCTTTTTTTCCTGTACAATTTCTTCACGCCTACATCCTCGACGCGCATCCAACCAAGAGATACTGCAAGATTCATCACATTCTCTATCTTGAATTTCTTTGCCATACCTATTCATTCTCATTTTACAGTCCTCTATACTCTAAATCTAGATGGCAGGAAACCCGTGTTAAGCTCTCCTCCTGAACTACAGTATCAACACTGGCACTTTCAGGAACGCCATAAAGTACAAGTCGCCAGAATCACTTTTGCTCTTGCATACCTATGGATTGTATTGTTGCCTTTAAGGTTAAACTTTAGGCTGCTGACACGGTGATGAGGGCACGATATCTTCTTGCGTACAAGTGCAAGTCGAAGAAACATGCGCCCACTTGGCTGCCCGAACAATCTTGGGATTCGTCCAGTAATTATTTTGATATGAGCACATGAACGCAACAGCAAGGCAGAAGGAGTCTAATTAACCCTAGCGGACACGGCATAAGTAACACCAGCAGTGATGGGCGCCTCGGAGTAGCTGCCTGATGAAGTCTATGAATGGTATCTGCCCTCGGATCATGAGAGCAGGATTGCGTCCATCATATTTGACATCAAAGACGACGGATACGGTATTCTCACCGGAGTAGAGTCCCCAGGGCACAATAGATTGATCTAATCGTCGAATCTAGTATTGTTGATGAGGGTTACAGCCGATGGGGCCTCCAGTGTAGGCGTCGTGGCAATCTCGGCCGTTGTGGCTTCGGTGGTCGAAAGGGCAGTTGTAGACAAGTCCTCAGGGCCAAGAGATGTCTCCGTGCTCGTCGCGGACTCCGTGATAGTGATGCTCGGCTCTTAATTTGAGAGGTCAGTAAACGAGACGCAGTTGTGGAGGCGACTGTAGTCAAAACATCCCTCGTGGTGGAGCTTTAAGTTATCCTAGAGCTAGGCTAAGCTTACAGGGGCCGGCTCGGGAGCCAGCCACTAAATAAGCTGTTGTAAAAGCAGCGATGTATGTCTGTGGAATCATCCTGAGCGAGCGTGTTGGGATAAGGGTTGTGAGCAAGGATAAACAGAAATAGGCGAAGAGGAGCCTGTAAGTAGAAAATGATAAAGGAACTATAAGAAAATTTCAGTCGCTTCGAACAGTGGTTTATTGAGGCTTGTTTTTTTTTTCTCTGGTCTAGATGCTCGTCGGCCTCAGCTATCAAATCAAAGCGCAGATTGTATCGGGCTTAGTGAGATCGATAGCTCAGGTAACGTCCAATAGTTCCACCTTAGCTGCATGGATCTGCATATACGAACACTACAAGCACAGAAAGGAAATTAGCTCCATATTCCTCACTCTGCTTCAACAACATGCCCGCTGGCTAGCTGCCGATTACTGCAAATTTGGGCAGCTAAAAATAAGCGAGTTAGACTAACAAGTTAGTAGAGTCATTAGAAAAGGTTCACTCCCCTCTATAAGAAGGTCTGTATGAGCCATCCACTTTCCCGTCGTTCGTAATCCAAATGTTGTATTCATTGCCATACACTTCTTCAGGATGAAAATGTCAAAGCGCCTCGGCGCCTACTGGGCGTTGAACTTGTCTCTTCTTCCGAGTGTGCTGGCAGCCACTTGCAGTCAATTATCTGGCAGCACTTACATCGGCCCTAACCACTACAAATTCGACATTTTATGCGATACTTCAACAGTCGGCGGGCATATCTTTGCCTACTATTCTCAAGGAGATGAATTCCAAGATTGCGTAGATCGATGCGACGATGACAGCAGTTGCATTGCTGCATTGTTTCTAGACGCAAGCGGCGACTGTGCTCTAATCGACAGCTATACGTCGACTAGGTCGTTCGCTGGCAACGATCTTGCTCGCAAGGTGGGAATGGAAGTTTCCACTTCTGCATCATCAGAGGCTACATCCACGGAGGCAACTACATCAGAAGCTACCTCGACAGAAGCTACTTCGACAGAGGCAACTACATCAGAAGCTACTTCGACAGAAGCTACTTCGACAGAAGCTACTTCGACAGAGACTAGTACTGCGGAGACTTCTACCTCTGAAGCTGCTACATCTCAGGCAACATCATCGGATACACTAACGATATCAACGACGTCAGAGACCTCGTCGATATCTTCGTCAATAACATCAGAAGATACAGCATCAGGACTGTCATCTACATCAGAGTCTTTGTCGGCATCTACAGCAGTATCAACAACTTCACAGCAGTCGTCGTCAGCGGAATCTACATCAGAGACCTCGACCTCTACAGAGTCCACTACTGCTACTACAGAGTTACTCTCCACCAGTGCTTCCAGTTTTGAGACTTCAACCGACGATTGCGACGATGAGACGTCATCTCTGGAGACCTCGGCTACTGTGGCTACATCCACAGTAACAGGATCCGAGATACAGACCACAACGCTATCCACGGATAGCCAGAGTTCCTCCATTACAACCATTCAACCATCAGAACCCACCACTTCTGCTTCTTCGACTATTACCACCACTTCATCGCCATCCTCTTTGACTACAGGCAGTCAGATCTCGCTATCATTATCTCTTCCAAGCTCAGAGGTTTCCACTTCTGCTTCCTCGGCTACTTCAGTTCTTTCATCACCATCATCTTTGACTACAGACGGTCAGGCTTCTCTATCAACATCTCTGCCAATCTCTGTCACAAGCGAAGGAGGTTCCTCTTTACCTGCGTCTTCCAGGACTACAGTGACTCAGACTTATACAACCTATGGCCAAGTAGCCTCGTCATCCGGTTCTTCTTCTTGTTCTTCAACCAAGGCTGTTGGCTCCAAGACGCTTTCGACCTCCGGTGTCACTATCGTAAAGACGATCTCTGAGAGTCATCTGCCAACTTCTTACCCTACTACTGACAGCGTTTGGACTGTTTACCTGACATTGGTCAAGTATGTCACCTGCACCACTGGTGTAGTTGCCGAGACAGTAACTACTGCCACCTATGTCACCGTTAACGGTAACGGTGGGAGCTATGGACCTCCAGTAGTTACGACGCCTGCTGGTTGTATTGGAGGTTACCAGGTAGATGCTAGCGGCCATAGTTATCCTATCGCACAGCCTACGAAGGGATCACCAAGCAACTCTCAGCCAGAACAAGGCAATAAGCAGCCTTCTGTTCCCGAATCGACCCAGGAATCACAGGCAAACTATCCAGACCACAAGAACAGTCAGCCATCTGCTCCAGGTCAAGGCTCACCAGAGCCCAACAATAGCGAGCCTCAACCCGCCTATCACACTGGTACCCGAGTAAACCCTGCACTGTCGTCGCCCGTTCATCAGGGTCAGCAAGGCTTCTCCACAACCTTCACTGCCGAAGCAAGTGTTACCGAAAAGATACAGGCACCCAAGTCCACACACAGCCTTGGTTCATCAGAAGCTGGAGATGCACCATCTACACCAGTCAGTGTTTCAGGGGCCAGTAGACATCAGGGCATGGCTTTGGCATTGGTCGCTGGAGCCCTACTTGGGTTAGGCATGTTGTTTTAGTGAAATGCTTTGGTTAGAGTAGATAAAACACATGTAAATAATATAGACCGTCAATACACAATCCCCTTCGAACAACAGTTTAGTGTACACAGCCCCTGATATAATCTAACAGTAGCTAATTACTATTATTACATAATTTGAAACAGATGTTGCCAAACTGAACGAGGTCCCTTGATCATATCGCTCTAGTTAGGGGAGGGAGTATTTACACTAGCCTTTGCTTTCTCACCAGCAACGCTAACACAGTAATAGTACCCAGCCCATAGGTTTTGACATTTGGTCCCAACAGCAGGATTCCACTGATAAAACTTGGCCAAATCGATCTTGAACTCTGACGCAACAGCAGAGCAAGTGTCACCCTTGGAAACAAGATGGTATTCGTTGCACGACTTGGTAATTCCCTTCTGAACAGGCGAAGGCGCCTTGTTGCCGGTGACATTCTTAGGAGTGGTCGTAGTCGGAGTCGTAGCCTTTTCAAGACCAACACAGACATAGTATCCTTTCTTGAGACCCTGGCAGTGCTTGCCAACAGCGGGATTCCATTTGTAAAAGTTGACAAAGGAGAGCTTGTTCTGCGTCTCGATTGACTTGCATGTCGTGGTCTTGCCAACGAGAGCGTACTTGGCGCAGTTCTTAGCGATGCCAGCTTGAGTGGGGGAGTATTTCTTCGCTGGGGGCTTTGCTGAGGATGAACCCTTTGTCTCGGTAACGGCAACACAAGCGTATGCGTTTGCCAGAAGGGCGTTACAGTCAGTGCCAGTCTTGGGGTTCCATGTCTGAAAGTCGGACAGGGAAACCTTGTTCTTGGCAGCGACCTCAGAGCAGGTTTCACCCTTTTGCACAAGGTAATACGACTTGCAGTTGGAGACAATGCCCGGTTGTTGAGGCTCGGGGGCCTTGGCTGAAGACTTGGTTACTGCTCCAAATACTGGTAGCAGGTTTCCAGCAAGGAGAAGGAGTTGGTTGAGACGCATCTTGGTAACGAGTGACAGTGATTTTTAAAATGAAGTCGATTCGAGGATATTGGCTTGTGAGTGAGATCCATATAGTGAAGGGACTGGGGCCTTTTATCTCTTTGAGAGTGATTATGGGTTAAGTTACGTTGTCTTAACAAGATTAAATGAGGCAATGCCATAAAACCCTTATTTTGCTTGGATAGATGCAAGTTCCGCCATCGTCGCCCGCCGCTGTGCTAGTGAAAAGCTTATCGTACGCTTCAACATGGGTAGACCATAGATGGGGTGACTGTAAGATTGCTGCTGAGAAAGCAAAATACTGATAAGAAGAATACGTACGTTTTCATCTAATCTATTCTTAAATCTTAACTGTCGTTTGCGATTTCATGTTCTAGTAGATTGTTACAGATACGCCGAATAACATGACAAGCAAAAGGCGCACGTTATTACATCTACTCGCTGCTCTTGAGTGATCCTGAGATCTTTCATAACAGAGTTCGGTCCCTGAGGTCTAAAATACGAGAGAGAAATTAGACATTCTCAGTAATACCGCAATACTACGCTTTGAGTTCTTACCATAGCAGCGGCATTGCGCATAAAGAGAACTGCCGACCGTGCTCTGTCGCTAATCTAACTTCAACCTCCAAATCATGCTACGGATGGCACGGAATCGTTCGAGATTGGTTCACGAAGAGAGTAATCTACAGCGAGGGGCTACCTGAGAAACACTCATTTAGGCGAACCTTAATGGCCTGAGTGTTGCATGCAATGGCCGTCTTGGTCTCACGGCCATCACTGGGCCTGTCTTCTTCCAAGATCGAGGGCTTACTTACCCTGTATATTACGCATGGTTGATTGACTGAGGGGCCAGAACGGCGCCAGTATGTCAATTTATGTAATGCTTTATAAGAAAAAACTCCTGGTGGACGGCAAGGACTTGTGCTGTTTTTGAGAGATAAATTATATATAGATCTGCTGTCTGAGAGCGACGCTGCAACGACAAGATGAAGGGGTTAATGAAGAGGACTCACCACGATACGCGTAGATGTAGGTAGATACCCTGTGCCACTGGAGCTTAATCCCGCCCGGTTAGTAGATAGGACTGCAAAAGCCAAGCAACGGAGTGATCGACATTACTGTTCCAATGCTTCCTAGGCCAATTCGTCTGTCAAATATACACGATTTACCTTCAGTCTAGAGAATTGAATTGAATGAGCTCGGTATATCAGTGTTATCAGTCAGATCGGCAGATTAGATAGGACATAACTTTAATCAAGCCACTTCCTAAAGTGTTTCCTCTCCCTCGTGCCGCGTCGCGTCCAGACTTTCCCCTGACAATCAATTAAACCTCCCGTCTATACTGGCAGTGAGTGCTCTGTTTGACAGCCTCTCCACCACCGACAGTACAATTCAACAGACACATTTTCGCCATGCCTCCCATCCGAACTGAGAAAAGTAACTCGGCCGCTGATGCCCCAGCTCCAGGCACCGACGCGCCAAAGAAAAGGCTGCTGAAACCCGTTGTCAAAGGTGTCAAAGAGGCCCGTTTCAAAGGCAGCGTGACTGACTGGGACGGTAGATATCATAGCCTAATTGGGACATCAACCAGAATGATCTACTTTGGCTACGAATTTGTCTTGACTGAGTAAGCTAATTCGTCTAGTTTAAGGTACCGCGTCGAAAAAAGTACTAACATATCATTAGTGACCATATCGACGACATCTTGGTCTTGCCACGTCAAGTTCGTGAGAAGATCTGGCAGTTCATTTTCAATTTCAGCGACGTCAGCTACACCGCAAAGAACGGTGCCAGAGATCTCACCAACGAGGCCGTCATTCGTCTGGCCAGAGGTCTCCCTAACCTCAGGACCGTCAGTCTCCCCAGCGCAAACAAGGTCGGCGACGATAGCTTCCTCGGCCTGGTCTCCAACTGCCCAGACCTGAGACTCCTCGAGATCACCCCGTCTAACACCGGCTCATGCGGCGTGACCAAGATCACAGCGAAAGCGCTAGATGAGTTCTGTGCGCATCCAGAGTGGGCTCCTGGTCTCAAGCAGGTGCTTGTCACGAAGGACAAGGAAAACAAGGAGTTCATGAAGTCGATGCGTGCGCTGAGCAAGCAGAGGGACAAGTTGGTGGTTACGCTGCTTAGTCGCTATGAGCAGAAGAAATGGGGAGACTATGAGATCACCACGACTCCGGAGCATTATATCAAGGGTCGCGTATGTTCGCCGTTGAAGACGCCTCGTGGGATAGCTCAGCGTTACGGTCAGGATCACTCTATACAGGTCTGAAGGATATTTATGCTTGGTCATCGCTAGTGGAGCAGTGAGATAAGGTAAGTTAAGGGTTATTTATGTTGGATACTTTCTGCAATCTTCATATTTGGCAAATGAAGTTAACCTCTATATTCCAAAAAGATCAAGAAGCGCAACTTGTTGAATAATAACAGCCTTGATTGATGTCTGACCACTGGTACAACGCCAGCAGAACAAATGAGGGGTCAACCATGCTAGGCTTGTTCCTGTTCCTCGCCTGTACTCTAAGCGAAAACTTCACCAATTACGTCTGTTACAAAAAGCCATGATTCAACTGCTAGGGCTGGCCACATTCAGCTGCGGCTGAGTTAGGCAGATTCTTCCAAGACCAAAGAGGAGATAAGAACTCGAGCTTTGGCCATGGTTGGTAAAACAATGCTGAGTCCTCTTTCTGAGAGGCCTTACTCGCAAAATGAAGATGGGCACATTCGAGCGTGGGCAGCGATATACTGGGTTGACAAAACAGTGTCAGTCCTACTATGAGCAGCATAACATGCATGCTCTAGCCTGCGAGGCGAGAGCAAAAGAACTGTTCAGAGCAGTGGCAACCATTGCCGCTGCTCAGGGTAAAACTCGGGATCAGGCTCTCGGCGTATCTGGCGACTTCAACAACATTATCTTCGATGGAGGTTTCGAATATCACGGCCCCGAGAGTGTCGGCGAGTCTCTATCATTCGCGCAGTGGTTCTTCCTGGCGTCGCTCGTTGGCCTTGGTCATGACTCTGATGGTGCATCAGCACTCTTTTACTACGTTGGTTGCACGCTTGGGATCGCGGCTGATGGCTATCCCGTCAATGCTCGAATGCGCGTCGCTTCGCTCTTTCGTCTTGCCAGAGATGGTCAACCATCTCGGGGTCTTCCGTGGGCTCGTATGAGTCGTTTCTTTCGGCCAAGTAACGGAAACTGCAATGTTCCTATTATTAGACTTGAATTGTTCTCTGGGGAAGTGCCTTACGAAGACTCTACGAATACGATTCATGACCTCGCTGCGATACGATTGGATGCTTGCGCACACTCGATCATGATGAAAGCCATTTTCGATGGTATTTCGAAGCTTACAAGCAAGGCTATAAAATGTGCCGAAGATCCTTCAACCGCCCTGTCATTTGACATCTCGAAAGAGTTCGGTACGACCATACAGTCTCTGATCAAGACATTCGACAGTGTCGCTGATCAAGCTTTGGAGTGGACGGGAGATTACGACAGGATCTACCAAAAACAATATATGGGTGATGACCCTGATCTTACGAATCATGCTTTTGAACTGCGCAAAGCAGCGCCTTCAAATATCATCAGACTCGACGTCTCCTACGATTTCGCCGTGGACTCTCTTCATGCTGAGACCGAGGCTTATGATGGTATTCGGTTCGGAGGTTTTGGTCGCAATAAGAAGTCAATCTTCCTAGATGATGACGAAGCAATTACAGGAGCGTCATGGAATACAGGAGTACTGGCTGAGGATGCTAAAAAGAAAGTCATCTTCAACTTGGTCATCAACACCACGGAAAGAAAGCTAGGGCCTTTTGGTACAGGTGGCGATGGAGTGAAGGCAAATGCTGAGAAGCAAACATTCCAAGTCCCTGAGAGGATGAAAGTATATGGTCTTGTTGACTCGGCTGGTAAATATATTGAGCATCGAGGCGATGTTATTATGGAGAGTGGGAGATTCATCGCGGAGCTTAGGTTTGTCGTCGGTCCTACAGAACAGCATCCTTGTGGTTGAGAATGAGGTCAGTGGGGTGTAGACCTTTGGCAGCTCGTATCGGACTCGCTCTGATGGATTCATCAAGTCTTTAATATGAGATATGTGATTTCTACTAGGTTAGACCAAATAAATACGCCACCTCTGAAGGTGAAACGTCCCTGAATAGTGGCTTTATTCAATAGCTACCAACGACAATACTTCGTATTCAGCTTGCTTGCTATCTCCACCTCATGACGACGGCGTCTAGATTCCTCGGGCCTAAGTCGCCTTCAAGAGCTCTAAAAGAGGCCCTTGAAGCTTTTCCAGAGTCCCTGTGTGCGAGATGGCCGATCCACTACCACGACACGGACACCGGGTTCATCTCTGAGATTACTTGCTCCTTCACGAACGAGAAGATCTTGGAGATCCATATTCCCCTTGTATGTCATGGCGGTCAAAGTATTCTTAGGCGAGTTGTCTCCAAGAGCTTCTCTGAGCCGAGTCAAAAGCTGCTGGTCACTCGCCTTGCCCTGTCGAACGTCCTTGACTAAGCTCGTGAATTCGGTCTCTGGTATGTTCTCGCGACTTTTCATCTTGGCGAGAAGTCGTGCAGTCGATTCAATATGTCCAGGCGGAACTCCAGTAGAGTGGTTCTGCAGTCGAGCGAGATAGTCGTTGAGTTGCTGAATTGCACCTCGCATGTCGTCAAATAGCTGCACACATTCTTCAGCGCAGTCGGTCCCCAACTGGCGGTAAGTTATTTCGGATTTGATGTCAAGTATCCGAAACTCTACGAGAAAAGACAGTGGCATTAGCTGGTAGACCAGTGGTCTGCCCTTTCCGTCACCAGGTATACCCTTGATGATGTTCTGGGTGCCGGCCAAGTCGGTCAGGATGGGAATTTTGCCAAGGTCGTCTCCAAAGATGCTTATCTCTGCATAGTCTTCAAGACTAGTATAGGTGACATCTCCTAGTAGTTCTTCCTCGATCAGAGTGATGGTTGCTGCTACTTTTCTCGAAGCATGACTGTTGTCTTCAGAGGGGTCTAGTAGTTGCTTAGCGGTGAACACGTAGCGTTCACCCCAACTGATACCAGTCACCACATGAGTAGCGATATCAGTGTCCAGTTCGCTTAGCTCAACGCATTTCTTGACGCCACTGGCAGTAAGATTGAGATTCTCTTCCACGGTCGTGGCATCGTAAAGTAGAGAGCACTGCATGGTATGGTTCGTGTCGCATTTGTCGGACAAATAGAGGGCGGATCCCTCCAGCTTGGTAAGTCCAGCTAATATGCTGACTCCAAGTTCATTGCTGACGCCGTATGCAGCAAACTTGTCCTTGAAGGTATCTTCATAGACGAATTTGATGTTGGAAGATGGGTTTTGGGTGGTTTCGACGGCGTCGGGAGGAAGGGACTTGTTGAACAGAGACAATCGAAGGAAGACGTCACTGCGGGCATCATAAAGACTTCCCAAACCGGCAAGTTGTCCCAGAGCCGGGCGCTTGAGAGGAGACGCCATCTTATCAAGGGGAAGCGGTTGCTAGAAGCGATGGTGAGGTATGAGAATGAGCAGCTTTTGGATAAAGACCGATGTTACGAGTGAGGTCAAGCAGTGAAGATGAAAACCGATGTGTAGAACTCAGGGATTAAATAAGATGAGGTCACGGTAGATAGTTATTACTGACAGTTTAATGGGACACAGCTGAACTTAATACTCCCGTGCGTCGCCGTTTGCCCTTGGCTACTTGCAAGCGACATTCAGGGCATGTTGTTAGTTGTTACACCGGACGGGCAACAGCAATAGACCTCGCGTTTGCTATGCTATGATTGTCAACGATTGGACGATGTGTTATTTGCAGCAGAGACTTTTGGCTGAGAGCTTAAATCAGCAGGCAGAACTTAGTCAACGAGTGGACACAAATATGTGTGTTGCCTCCAAATACTGTTATGATTGGTTCAGACCAGCGGATAGAAGCATGGCAATACCTTCAGTCTCAAGGCACGTTGCCTACTGGCTGCCAACACCCGCTGTGTACACCTTGCGAAATTTGAGTTTTCCCGAGTCTCGATCAAAGTCAAATTATGACCAAGGCCCATGGCTATCAAGGCACCCCTAGAGGAGCAAGAAAACTTCTAACTGGCTGGAAATTAGAGTCGGTTGCCAAAAGAGTAGTCTACTAAATCTACACTAAACTTGCCCAGGTCTATCCTAAATTTACCGAATTACTTTTCTCATTCGGGACAGAAGTAATGGTTTCTTTGCCTGTCGCAGACACAGGAATACATCTCAGCATATGTACCTAATTAATTGTCTCCGAGATAGGGCGTGTTGTCTCCATTTAATATCCGGCGTAGCATCTCGATTTGGAAGTTCTCAAGCGTCAGCCTCGGTATAACTCAATCCGCTTTAGTGGGTTTCCTAGCGTTTCGTGGATTTTCCAATAAGACTGTCTCGTATCCGGATCGATCTTTGATCTTACATCTTCAGGCTTCTTTATCCAAAAGCAAAGATGGCGCGGCCAGCTTCTGATTCCAAGTCCAGGCCATCCACGTATTTATTCCTTTACAACTCCCTCTCAGTCATTATTCGCACAGCTCTTCTGCTGAGAACGACATATCTGTGGTTAAGCCAAGGCAATGGTGCTGTGTGGGATGAGCTCAACATCACAGCACGATGGACTGAGACTTTTGCTGTAATGGAAATTATCCATGCTGCCACTGGTATTGTCCGTGCAGCTCCCGCTACAACTGCGCTGCAAGTAGCTGGCCGAAACACCATTGTCTGGGCTATTACACGAAACTATCCGGAAGTTGGCTTCGGGGAGACTGCTTATAGTCTTATGCTCATGGCTTGGAATGCGGCCGATGCGATTCGATATTTCTATTTTACTCTTCAGGAGGGGACGGGATCTGTCCCAGCTGGTTTGACATGGTTAAGGTGAGAAGCATAACGGTTTATGACACGAGAAAGAAACTGACTCATGACAGATACAATATGTTTCTTGTTCTTTATCCAATTGGTATTCTCTCAGAGATGAAGCTTGTTTATGAAGTCATCCAGCCATCTAAAGCTCGAAATCCAGCGTATCAGTATCTACTTTGGTTTGGATTAGCAATCTATGTTCCCGGTATGTGATCTTTGCCAATCTGCCGATTATCACTATACTGATTTCCTATCATAGCATTTTACATCCTCTTTGGGCATATGCTGTCTCAGAGGGCCAAGTTGAACCGCACCAACCTCAAGAAACAGATCTGATATTAGGCCAGCCAACTCTTGACCAGAAATCGAAATTCAAACATTGAATCCGATTGATAGAGGGTTAGCTTGCACACGATCTTGTAATCGGAAAATGTCTATGGGATTTTGCTGGTATCAGATTAGCCTGTTATGGGTGGCGGTTAATATACTTAACGATAGCTTCAGTCGTGTTGGTTCTGCGCATGTTAAGCGCGCGGCAAGAAAGGACCAATAAGGCATGACACGTTCATGCAGAGAAAAGGGGAAATGATAAAATGAACATCGTAGCATTCTGACATTTATCTACAAGGATTGTTTCTTCTCTTATCGTTATTCGCTCGACAAATCAGCTCCCAAGGCCATAGTCTCAAGTTCAACTCTATCTACCAAGGATGACCCCATCGCCATGGACAACTTTCCGCAGAAGCAGTACATTTGGTACTAAGTATAGATACGAATCAATGCTCGACTCAACACATATTCGTTTGGTAAAAATCCGCCAGCCAACACGCGGTCTCTTGCCGGAGAGGCTAAACATCGACTTGACCACTCATTCTCTGGAAGAGGCAAAGGCACTTGGTTACCACGCTCTGTCTTATACATGGGGTGCGCCAGAGGGACCAGGCAAACGTACCGACTCCGACCCATGCATATGCATCCTGGTCAACGGCGGTAGATTCTACGTCCAGCCAAACTTGTTCGGTGCTCTCAAACGCTTCGAGGAATTTGATTGGTATCTGTGGATCGACGCAATATGTATTGATCAAACCAACCGAAGGGAGTGCGAGATCCAGGTCGGCATCATGAGCGAGGTTTACAGCATGGCAGCGCGGGTTGATATCTGGCTCGGCGCTGGCGGAAAAGAGTCAGCTGAGGCCATTCATCTGGTACGGAAACTTTCCAGCTTGGACGATGAGACACATGGAAGTCAACTGAGCCTGGACAAAAGCGAAATCGAAATTTTAGGCCTTCCACCGATGCCTTCTATAGCCTGGAAGCCATTCGTTGATCTTCTGGAGCGTAATTGGTTTCGCAGATCTTGGGTGATTCAAGAGACCGTCCTAGCTGGGCAGACGTTTGTGTTCCTGGGAGACGGCGAATGTATCTCCTGGGAACAGCTCGCCTCTGCATTGATGATGATCAACAAGCTGGGCTGGCATCCCAACGCGGCGTTGGCCACGGCCAAAGTGGAACAACTCTCGTGGTCACCAGGGCCTTACGCCGTTCACTTTATTACTGTGATCAAGATGTCCCTCGAAAACTTGAAAAAGCCTCAAGACCGTCCCTTAATTTCTGTCATAGAGGAGCTCACTGGTACTGATAATTGGAAAAGGACCGCCAGCTCTCAGTTGGCATACATGATGATGGTGTGCCATAAGTTCAAGGTTACAAATGCCCGTGATCGGGTGTATTCGTTATTGGGAATGGTTAACTTGGCCGCGAGCCATATGGGAGTTCCTCGATGCAATTTGGAGATCGACTATAAAGCGAGCGTCGGTCAGGTTTTCACAGCTGCCGCGACCAACATCCTCAATAATTGCAATCACTTAGGCTTCATCTCTTTGGCTGGTTTTGCAGAATTCCACCACGGCACACATAATTTACCCTCAGATGATATACCATCATGGGTGCCTAATTTCTCCGAAGAGCCCTCTGCTGCAAGGACTGTCCCTATCCTTTTCCCCCGTGGCAACAGCGAAGATCGGTTGGACGCAGCGCGATACAGCGAGATTGGCTCGCTGGGATTTAGCATCACTGGCTCAAGGCTCTCTGTGCAAGCTCAGCGTGTCGGGCGGATCCTTCCAGATTCTTATCAATTCTACGTACTAGCCTACTATTTCAACATCGAAGAGTTTGCGGCCCTTCTACTACGATACGGGAAGCGCTACAAACCAACTGGAGAGCTCATTATTGAAGCTTGTTGCCGTACTTTCATCTTTGGCTCGAATATACACGATCCGGTCATAGATAGCTCGACGCTTAGTGCTTGTTTTAAAGCCTGGCTATCATTTATCTTGTTTCATTGCTTGCGGGTCTGGGATACCTCCAAGACCGTCGATCAACGACTTTCATTCCTGGAACAATTGCCAAACTTCCAATCTCTTGTGGCGCGTGATGGGGATGAAGCTTCTGATATGCTTCCAAGCATCGAATGGGTAAAACAGATGCTGCAAAAACTAGGTGCCTCTGATCCTCCAGACTCACAGCTGTCTTCAATATTTTCATATATGGCTACGAGGTCCTCAATCGCGGGCTTTTCCTCGGACTTTGACTTAGAGTGGACGTCAGCGGTGGCTAAGGAACTCGCCGACACGTTCTCACGGGCTGATCAGTACGCATCGCTCTTAGGTACATACGCTGGCCAGCGGCGGGTTTTCCTGACAGACGAAGGGCACCTGGGGTTGGCTTTCTCGTCGGCACTTGAAGGAGACAGTGTCTGGGTGGTTTCGTCTTGTCCGGTGCCATTGGTCTTGAGGCCTCGAGCTGACGGTACTTATCAAATGGTCGGAGATAGCTATGTTCACGGAATCATGAAGGGCGAAGCGGTCAAGGATGACTGCTGGGAGGAGATTACAATTACTTAGTGGTTTGTTTAAGAGCACTTTTGCTTGACACAAAATAGACATCATCGTTATGTGCACTACTCTCCCAAAAAAAAAACTGACTGCTTCCGACTGGTTGTCTATCTTCCCAAGCCCAATAGCCTATGAGAAGAAATATTGTATCACTGTCAAGATCACCGATCATGAAAGGCAAGGTAGCCAGCCTATTTGCGACCGTACACGTAACGCACAGTCATGTAACTGTGAACCTTGGGGTTGCGTATCGCCTTACGCAAACTCATGAGAAACACCTGGTATTCATCTTTGGGCCATTTGCAAACGTCCTGCCACATCATAAGAGTGTAACCTATCGGGAGTGAGAAGTTTTTCAGTGGTAAAAGGTTGGTGGTCTTACCCTCCAAGTCATTCTCCAGTGTGGCCTTGACAAACCGCCCGACCTCAGCGAGCTTTGGATCCTTGGGCCAACCGCCAATGGGGAACTGAAAGAGGGCATGTAAGTCAACTGCAACCAAGTTTTAGAGTAACATACCTTGTAATCAACGGTTTCAACATCCGTAAAGCCAGCCTCTTGGAAGGCCTTCTTCTGCAACTCATGGACGAAGAAGGGATTGCCTAGAATCTGACTACCATCTTCAAAGAGCTTCTGGTAGGTTTTGAAAACAGGTTCCAGCTCGGTAGTCTCATCATCACTACGGAATGTGACGTCGGCCTCGCCTGACTGGACCCATCCTCCTGGTGCACAACATCGGTATGCCTCCCTAAAGAGACTATTCCAGTCTTTGATGGCACCAAAGAGATATCGGATATGAATGAAGCCGAAATAATCTTCCTTCCAGGTCCAGGGCTGGGTGGCATCATCGATTTCGAAACGGAGATTCGGGGGAACCCATTGGGGCTGGCAAGGGGACAGATCCGTGCCAACGACTTCTGTGTTGGGATATCTGTCGGCAAACTCACTATAGTCTGTAAGCAGGCGACATGCTCGGACTTGTCGGAATATCGTACATAGCCCAGATCCCTGCGAAGTTGTTAGTGGAGATCCAAAGGAGGAACCGATAATACTGACCGCTGCCGGTGCCAACATCTAGAACTCGCTTCCAGAAGTAGTGTACAAATCAGCACAAATACTTTCAACCAGCTTGGGTATCTTGTGAGAGCACCTCACCTGTGCGGAATCCATCTTGACAGGGGCAAGAAACAATTCACCGTCCAAAAGAAGCGTCAAGTAATGGTGTCTGTCGTTTAGTCAGCGCCGCATTAAAGCGCCTTGAGGTATGGGCTAAGTCGTACGTCAAGTCCATAGACTCGACTTGTTGATCATCATTCGGGAAGAAGTAATTCGCGGTGAATTTGTCACTATGGTACGTGCGCCCTTGGCTGCGACGGTATTCGAGGATACTAGCAGAGACAGAGGCGGTTGAGCTCTCACTATAAGGACTGTCAGAAACATTGGAATATTTACTGTCTCGACGGTCACTGACGTGTCAGTCCCAATGGAAGAGTCGGCATCTCCACGAGAATCATGCTGCTCCGAAGTAAGTGCTGCACTTAGCATGAAAGGGGCATGAAGGACAGACATCGGAGTCGTCAGCAGGGCTAAGTTCGCCCGGAGCCGGTGGAGATCTTGACGGAGATTTCGAGGGAGACTTTGCATTGTCAGTGGTCGGAGCCGGCGCCTGGGGTGGCGTTGTAGTCCCTGCAGATTGGTTTGGCATCATCGTGCAACGAATGTAGAACAAGGTGGCAAAATCAACAGCTTAAAGAAGATGCGTATCTGAGCGTTGAGGCTTTTTGTTTTAATGGTTTTTAAGCAGAGTACACATGACATGATATCATATCACATGATGGGGGATATCCCTGGTCGTTGGTCGTTGGTCGTTGGACAGCGTCGGTCCACTATTTAGGATAACGGTCCGGGCGGCCCGTAGACATAGCCACTTGTTAAAAACCCGACTAAACATAGGCTCCTTACTTAATGAGGCACCAATGTGCTTCATCGTCTCTACGACGGTATTTCTAAAGAGATTATCTAGCACGAATGGTCAATCGCCAAGTTTGTATTATATCGTTTTCATCCTCATCTATCATCCGCTTGCTCACCAAACCCAACCCTGGCACTTGGTTTAGAAGATATCAATTGAGCCAGACAAATGTTCTCACTCTGTCCCCCTTTCTCCCAGAAACTAGAAGGAACTGGGCCGCGAAACTTCTCAAATACACTCTTATCTCTTCCCAGGGTTCACAATAGCTTCCCCCCATTGGTGATATATCACACACTCCAGAAGTGAGACTTACGGGCCCTGATGTTTTCTTTAGCAGGCAGCAAGTGCCTCATGGAAGTAATGTGCGGCCTCTCACAAGCATTCCTGCACGGGCTACGGTGAGACGAGCAAATCAAGTCACAGCCTCCCCATGACTATTCTATCTAATAAGTATCTATTGCTGCCATTGACTCAACACCGGGCCCCGCTAAAAGCTTGTCGACCTTTTCCTCTATATACCATCTCTTTGCCTTGATATCATCGCTGAGCTTCTCAATGCCCGTCAACCTCCTTATGGTATCAGAATGAGTTCCTTTAGTAAGTCGGGGCCGCTCTTCTCGCCTCTTTGTTGAGCTATCGTGCCAGTTAATGGTCTCTCTGCATCTTGGTAGCCATCCTACTTCCAGTTCCTTCTCCAGAGCACATAAAGCCTTCCAGACTCTAAGTTTATTTCTGTTCATCGTAATTCCTGGGTCTTCAGAAGGTTCCATGGTATACGGTTGCTTCATCGACGGATCGGAAATGTATATCGTGGCTGCATCATGATTCATCAGTAAAGGAGCATTCAGCCCCATTCATAAAATAGCCATTGGCCGCGAAGCTTGGGTCCCATACTCCTTTTTTCTCGCTTCCTCCAGGTATCCAAGGCAGCCATTCCGCGTTATCATTGACGTTCATCGCTCTAGGCGAAACATGAACGTCTAGACACATGGCGTTCCGCAATATCCACAAAGACGCCCAGGAAGAGCCCATGTCTCTATACCTTGCAAGGCACAGGAGGTACATCTGATACCACGTGTAGCTCTTTTCGCAACCTTGTGGCCGACCTCTGCTGGTGTCTGGCTAGGTCCAGAAGCATGGCGGGTATCCTTGATCTCGAGATCTGATTCGGTTTCGCGGATTGGCACTTGATCTCCACCAGATTCCATCATAGCTCTTTGTCGTAACTCCCAGGAGAACTCTGCTCGGCGCTCGTCACGTTCTGCTTTCCAATCAAGTTCCATGCTCTCATCAGTGCCGTGCCCATTATCCAGCATAGGGTCATTACTAGCTGAGCCGCTAAATTGGCCAGAGTTTTTGAATTGCGGTGCTTCAACTTTTACTGTATGGCCACTTGATATACCATAGTTTCGAATGGGGGTACCATCGATCAACAGTTTGGTTTCCCCGTAAGAAAGCTCGACCAGATGTCTGAAGCTCTTAGGAACATGCATTATTCCCGCTGCGAGCTCTCTTATCTTAGACACTCGCAGCTTGCCATCTCTGATATCATTTTGCGGAAATTCAAATGCGTGTACGTAGTATCTATTGTGCTCAAGAGGCGCCTTGTTCTGAAGAAACAGAATGTCAGCATCGTCAGGATCGAAACTTTGTCTGTTCTCGACAGGGGCCGTTGTTTCGATGCGGTTGTCCGTTATAGGGTCCTTTCCGTATTCAAAATACTCATCTACGGAGTCTGTGTCCAGAGGCGTTCCCTGCTGCTGAGTGGTCATATCTAGGCCCTCGTCCGATATCGAAGGCATCTTTTTCTTCTTGTTCCGGGAACGGATATAGGTCCAACCGTGAGCCTTCTCCATGTGCAGTTTGCAGTTCGTTTCTCGCTTTGACTTGTACGGACAAGGCTTAAACATGCACTCGTACATGGCAATTGGCTCAGAATGCTTATCGCTGTAGTGGCGGTCCATCTCCCTCTCGGTAGGCCATCCATAAGAATGATACTTACAGGTCGAAACCGGGCACTTCCATGGGCGAGAGTTGGGGTTTGAGGGACTTATCCCGTCAGTTCTGCCGTCTGTGGCATCAA
Organism: Fusarium miscanthi; assembly: GCA_014898875.1. Taxonomy (NCBI): domain Eukaryota; kingdom Fungi; phylum Ascomycota; class Sordariomycetes; order Hypocreales; family Nectriaceae; genus Fusarium; species Fusarium miscanthi. The sequence continues at coordinate 219,428 of JAAVUA010000242.1, forward strand.
CAGTAGCGTATTCTCCCTCTCGAGAATATCGAGGGCTTCGCTCAGCTAAATCTGTAGCCTCATCTCCGCTTTCGTTAGAAAGGCGGGTGACATATGAACTGGCTTCCTCCAGCTCTCTACGCACTTCAGAGTCCAGTTCTTCGGGTTCCTCAGACTCGGACTCAGACTCTTCGTTCTTTTCCTCTTCTTCACCTGGCAGATGGGGTAGTGCGAATAGAGCAAGATCTTCTTGATGGCGACCAACATGTCGTTGGTATTGTTTGAATGTAGCCTGTCTTTCATTGCATAGAGGGCAGTCTGCCGGCTCGTTCTCCGGCTTGGGTCTTTCACAAATAGTGAGAAGACTGTCTAGATGAGTTTCTTTCGCGGTTTCTGAATGCTTTTGCGTCAAATGCCGTTTGATGTCTTGCGAAGAATCAAAGGTCTTGTCACATCCAAGCTTGCAGGTCCATGTCTTCCAATGGTATTTCTTGACATGACCCGCCCACTGATGACGTCTCTGAAAGTCTTGGTCTGGGGCCGGACAACCGAGCTCAACGCAGATGTAAGGAAACAGATCTGAGAACACGTGTTTCCTGTGATCTCATGTCAGTGACATTCATATTGGCGGGGGAAGGGAAACTAACTTCCAATGATTCCTCGAAGCAATCGATACCATCATAAAGCAAAATGGGCACTCGAAAGGCCCATTCTCGCTTTCTTTTGGAAGGGCGGGTATCTTGCGTCTCCCTGGATCCGCAGCAGATGTTGCCCAAGACGTCTGTGATCTTCCGGTGTCCGATGCATCATCCCCGTCCTCTTCCAAAGAGATGGGTTCATTAACATTAAGTTTCTTCGGCAACGAAGAGGCTACGGTACTCTGCATTTGGCCCTTGTCATCTAGTTCAAGCCCACTCGCCAACTTGTCATGGTGCAGTTCTCTGTATTTGAAGTACTGTCTTCGTCGAGAAATAGCCTTTCCAAGTCTCTCTGCGATGGGCTTTGGGGCTTTGGAGAGCTTGTTGCATACATGCTGGACGTCAAACGGCTCGTAACCAGACGTATCAGTCAAGCAGGCCTTCTTGAAGCGGTCGTGGGGAGAAGGGTTGTGAATGGACACCGAAAGTCTGAACAGACAGTTGATGTCTTGAACGATGGCAGCAAATATTTGCGAGAGCTCGGATTTTCCGGAAGCGTCAACCCGAAATGTCTCTTCCTCGTAGTCGTCATCTGAAAACTCAGCTGGGGACAGATCTTGATCCCATGGCGTTGTCTGTCCCGTAAGAATGTCCTTGGCTATTGACGTCAGGGCGGATATTGAGCAGCTCAATCTAGGACGCTTACCATCTTTTAGAGACTCCTCTAAGTCCTCCAAAAGCTCAATAACCTGATCCCGGATATTTGACGCATCTCGAAGCCTGTGATCGAGCGAGCTTCTTCCTTTTCTGTGAGCGCCAATGTTACCGCTCCAGACCTTGAACCTGCTCAGCTCATTCTGCAGCTTCACAAGCGATATATCGCTCTGGGTAACCTCATCTGGAGTACTTTCTACCCATATTGTCGGGGAATTGCAGAGACTATTGAACTCTTGAAGACAAGCCGAAACATGATCTGCAATAGTGTTCATGGTTGTGTAAGGAATAGAATGAAAGAGAGGGCGCAGCTTGTTGTCTCAAGACCCATCAACCGAAAAACATAGAAGGAAGTTTGGAGTGGCGCATGCCCTCTGGTGACCCATGGGAAGTTGCTATCTGCAGGTGCAGTTGGTCAGATCAAGTTCCAGCTGCACGTCACGTCAGCCGCAACCCCTCTTCTTTTCAACCCTCAATCAGCGCAGCGCAGCTGAATAAGGCCAGGCTCAGAGCCTCAAAAAATCCTTCCCTCACACTCTCGTCTCTCCATCAGCGTCTTGATCTCGTTTCAATGTCAGGCTTCGAAGTCGCCGGTATCGTGCTCGGTAGCATACCTATCGTGGTCTCCGCCCTACAATGCTACATGGACGGTCTCGGCACTTTACAGAACTTCCGATCCTACAAACGAATCCTCAAGAGCCTCATCTTGACTCTCAAGACTGAACACGTCAATCTCCAGAACATATGCGAGAAGCTTTTGACTGGAATTGCTCCACAAACGCGCATCGAGGAAATGATTCGAGATCCATTCGGAGATATTTGGAGAGAAGAAGAGATCTTCAATAAGTTGCGCCTGAGGCTCTGGTCATCGCTTCAAGTATTCGATGATCGTGTGCAGGACATGAGGGAAGCTATCGAGGAGATGATGGAGAAGCTCAATGTTGGTACAGACGGAAAGGTAGGAAGCTATGGTCAAACCCTGTGCCTCAGCTAACCGGAACAGGCTCAATGGGCCGAGAGCTCTTCGATAAAGAAGCAGTTCAAGCGGGCGACATTCATCCTTCAAAAGTCAAATCATGAGGAGGCCTTGACGAGAATTCGGGATGGTGTGTCAGCTCTTCAGCGTCTAGCAGTCCTCAACACAGATCTGGAGTCACAAAGAAAGTCTCGATCACAAGGCAGACTTAACAAACTCGTCAACGGAATGCTGAGTGGTATATACCACGCACTGCGGTCAGCGATGACTTGCAAATGCTCTGGCCTACACGATGTTGGCTTGAGGCTTACGCCGCCATCACGAACTGTTGTTCCTGAGGATGATGATGAGGATATTGTCAAGGAGTTGCAGTTCCGCCTTGCAGTCTCGTACTTGGCGGGATCGCAAGTCAATACTTCAAAGCAATGGAATGAAATTCTCTTGAAGAGCGGAGAGGACTCGAAGACGTCGACAGTTTCTTTCACGGCACAGAGTACATCTAAGTCGAGGAAGACAGTTGGGTTTGCTGTCCCCTCAACTACCTCTTCGACAAACAGCCAGCAATCGCAAACAATCATCATCGAATCAGCCTTGTCAAACTTCACGCTCCACACCCTTAGAACAATGTCTGAGCCCGTTTGTTCCAAACACATCAGCAATCTTTGTGAAGCAATGCAAACGATGGGGAAGCGAAAGCAGGGTGAGAGATGCGGACATATTCAGCACTGCTACATGACGAAAACTCAGAAGTATGATGTTTATACGCTTGAGTGTCTGGGCAGTTGTGATGAATGGTCTCTGGTACCACTAAAGCAAGTCCTTCAAGATCCTGCTTTGCTATATGTCGATAAGCTACGTCTGGCTTGGATGATTGCCTGTGGTGTTTTGCAGATGCAGGGCACGCCTTGGGTTGCGGATATTCCAAGGAGTGAAGATATCTTCATTGCCCAAAAGGGCGGCGTTCATCAATTCCAGCATGTCTTTGTCCTCAGACACTTCCCAGAATATCCCAGAGCCAACGCATCAGTATCACCAACCAACCCGTTCATGCTTTATCTCGGAATACTACTCATCGAGCTCATACTTGGCCAGTCAATAGCAACCCTAGATTCGCCCCAGACTCAAACATTAGAGCCCGGGTTGCCGAGACATCTCCTTGACTATGAAGCTGCCAATAAGCTTTTGGGAAGAGTCATGATGACTGGTGGCTCTGGATATTACAATGCAGTCGAGCGATGTCTACGATCGGATATGCAAATCGGTACGCCTGGGAACTCGTGCTGTTTTCAAGGGGATGTGATTTCTGGAGTTCTTGATCCTCTTGAGCAGGATTTACGAAGATTGGTTGCGTGATCAACGCTCGAGTCGTCGACTTAAGCTTCTCGTGTGTGGCCACTCTGGGAGGGCTCGGTGGGTGTTGAAACCATGACAGTGACTCACCTTTCGTCGGACTACAAATGCCAACATTCGCAATTTCTCGACGATCAACAAACCCTTCAACCAAAAAGCCAGTACGAAAATCGCATTCACAGAGCTCTTGCCAGACATCACACCCACCCTACCAAAATATGCCTTGCTTCATCTACATCAACGGCTTCCCCGGCATCGGGAAGCTCACAATCGCAAACGAGCTCCAGCAATTACTCCTCAACTCCAAAGTCTACCACAATCACCTCCTCATCGATCCCATCAACGCACTTGTTGAGCGCTCATCTTCAGGCTATCATGAGATGCGAACGGGTCTACGGCGGTACGTCCTGAACGAAATCGCGACGTCGGAATACACCAAGAATAAAACGTGGATCTTTACGGACGCGCGAGAGGCAAGCGAAGCGGGAGAAATGGGCGCAAAGGATTACGAAGCTGCGGCAAGAAAGAGAGGCGTTTCGCTTATATCGGTCGTGCTGGAGTGCGAGATTGAGGAGAAATTCGAAGAGGAGTCAAAGCATCGGCGCGAAGCTCACAGACGAGACGATATTGAGGCCGATTCTGAAGAACGAGACAATCTATCGTTTCGGGAATGAGACTGAGTTGGTGCTGGATGTCACGAAATTGAGTTCGAACGAAGCTGCTTTGCGGATTAAGGAGCATGTCGATCGGTTGGCTGCATGTCCGTGAGTCGTATGGTTGTCCTTCCTGCGCCCGCTTCGCTCAGGTCGAGTCAATAGAAAGCCAGGCGCAAACCGAGGCGCTTGGATGAGCTGCGTGTTGCGCCGAGATGCACTTCAGAAAGGTGCTTCTCTAATCATGTGTGAGAAGGCGAATCGCTAAAGATAGCAACGATTGAGAAGCATCTAACGTTAGTATAGACCAACTGCATCCATCAATTGGCACAGAATTCTTGGGCGGCTGCATTTCTCGGGCACCGAATGCGGCGCCAAATCGGCAGCTAAGCGATACAACGTAACATAACGGCAAGTCTCTCGTCCATGACACCCAAAAAACTGAGACAAGCTCTTTGACTCAGCCGCAGCCGAGAGCGAATATTCAGTGGCTAAACAACACGCATTGAAGGGAATCGGTCCCCGCGGCTCTGGACAGCTTCATTCAATTCGCCATTGTGGTATTCGTAAATCGTGGCAGTACCTGCACCTCCTGTACGCGCGCGCGTTGATCGTACAGGGTTCGGGAGTGTTTCATGACAAGACAAGACGGGAATGTGAATGGGACATGTAGCAAGGCTGAGTGAGTGCCTGAGCCTGAGGATCAGCTTCTTTATCAAGAATACGGTGAGAGTTCCGTGGCAATGGACAGCTTATACGGAAGATCCTATGAAGAGCTGTGGCTCGTAATCTGGTGATAGCTCGCTAACAGACTTGGCTCGTGCTCCATCAGGCATTTGCTAGTCAACAATCTTCAAGCCCAGCCTCTTACGACAAGGAGGACCCTTTATGCAGGAGTGAAGCTCAGCCATGGAGGACGCGCAATTGCCAAGCGCCCAACCCCTGTAACGTCAATTCGCAGTGGAGGCACCAAGACCCTTAGCTGAGAACGGCCCGGGAGACTGCAATTTAACATTTTAGAGTGAAAGCGACGAAGGCTGCCAAAACCCAATATCATTTGCCGACTCGTAACGGAACGTGCCGGTATAACCGTCGCTAACTAGCAATTAGTGCAAGCCCAGGGCAAAGGACCAACAGACTGCAACATTCAGAGTATCAATGCTCTGTAGAGGTTGCCAAGACTACTGTACGGTTAAATCGGCCTTGGTGCACGGGATACCCGTTATTGCGCCAAGGTCACAGCAAAGAGCCAAGAACGATACAGATCATCTGCGTGTCGTCTCGTCTGCAACTGCGCCCCCTGTGACCCTTTCCGCTCCAGATGGAAAACACACATGGGGCTAATAATATAACTTGACGCTCTTCCTGTCTCTAACTCTGCATCTTACACATTCACAATCCCATAAACCACATCTGTCATAATAATGTCTGCTCCATACGATCCCAACCAGGGGTAAGCAAGCCTTGATCACAAGAAGAAGAAGGTAAAGCTAACGTTTGGACAGCTACTACCCTCCTCAGCAGGCTCAGGGATATCCCCCTCAGGGCTACCCTCCGCCCCAAGGCTACCCGCCTGTAAGTTTGAAGCTCGACAGAAGATTATCAGTTTCTCTAACAATGAATAGAATCAGCAGATGCAGTATCAGCAGGCCCCTCCTCCACAAGAAGAGAAGAGCCACGGCTGTCTGTACACATGGTGGGCCTCACTCACTCTCTACTACAACATCATCAAATACTAATTGATCACAGTATCGCTACACTCTGCTGCTGCTGGCTCTGCGGCGAGACCTGCGAGTGTTGTCTTGATTGCTTCGACTGCTGCTGTTAAACCCAACCCCAACAACAAACATAGCTTAATTCGCGGATTCTAGCGTTGCATTTGTTCCAAGCTCGGGGGGGAAGAAACGCATTCTCTTTTTTTTTTTTTCTTTTGTCGACATTTTTTATCTAGCTACTCATCATCATACGACAGATGAAAGTCTTGTCAGCTACCAAATACCACCCCATGCAATGATAACTCCCTTTCACGTGTTTATTTAATTGGGTGGGGTTCCCACTCTGCAATTCTCACAGTTGATGTTTGTTATGCATTGGAAGTACCTGTTGTTTATTAGACAAGGTGAAGCTTGTAATTGTAAAGGTGAAATGTAATTACTCCTGGCTTTGCTCATCTTTGATCTTGGTGCAGTCGCATTCTGCGGAACATGCTGTTGCCTTTGGCCTTATCGTTGATGAAGCTGTGAGATCTGGTTCTCTGCATGGTCTGCACGCTGCGTTGGTCAAGCATTGGGCGTATCTGCGCGTGTCAGCAATATGCATAATGAGCCTGATTGGTATCATGAACTTACTCATCGCTGTTCTTATCTTTTATCCTTGTGCAATCACACTCGACTGGACATTTTGCCTGATTGGCTGTCGTAGGCGTCGGTTCATTGACCACGATTATCCTGACGAGGCCTGTTGAGATGGTCTCAGTGTAAGTGCCCGCTGGCATTGTTCTGTAGTCTGTCTGAGGACTCATCGCCCCAAGCATGTCGCTCGGTACGCCACCGTTTGCATTATCCCTTGGTATAATTGCTTGGTGTTTGAGAAGTACTTCCTGGGGGCTTTCGTCTGGTCGCGGGATACCTTCTGCGACGCCCAGAAGGATCAGTACACCAATTCCAGGAAGAGACAGCATGATCCAAGCGGTATTTCAATAATTGCAGGCAAATAGTCTTCTTCTGGCGAACGCCTTGTGTGAGTCCAGTCATGCGAATCCCAACTTAGTCCCAGCGGTTTGGTCCTGGGTTTATGTAGTCACCCTTCCCAATCACTTGATCTCACACAAACAGCCGTTGCTTCTGATCATACTCTACACACGATCGTGCGCAACGGACCTTCTCTCACGATAGATAACGGTGCTTCGCCGGATCTGGCAGCGCTCCTCTGTCGCTGGGCAACCTCAACGGCTGTGTCACCACGATGTTGCTGCTACCGGCGTGGGAGACCACGCGCAATAGTCTTTTACATCATGGCGCTACTGTGATCTGGTTCGTGTCAGCTGAAAGACATGAGTAAGTGTTTGTGATGGTGATATTGTGTTTGTACGGTTCATGGTATTGGTAAGCAAGGAAAGTTCATGATGATGAGCGTTGCTCAGGAGCATCTCAACACTCTGGACCATATCGAGAACACAGAACCTCATAAATATTGTGTATACTCGCTATGGCAAGGCTCAGGTCACAGTTTAGAAACCGCATGTCCAGAGCCTCAAACATCAGCTATCTTGGCTTAAGCCTCAACCCCAGGACTTCACCAGTCAACCGTACAACCTCGCCGCGCGGCCCTGATCTCTGTCCAACACCGTTACCATCGGTACCACGCCCATCACACACCTTATACAACAACCCTAATCCTATTCCAGCCCTGCGCCTCGCAATATCTACTCAACTCAGCTCCCCATCGCGAGAATGTCTCGGCCCAACACCGTTGCAACAAACATAATTCACCGAACGGCAATCCCAAGCGACAACACTACTCACGAAAAACAGACGCTTTGTATTCTATAAGCAAATTCACTACTCAAACATCGTTCATCCAATCACTTTTCCTTCTTATCACTGACACTTTGTTTCCGTCGCAGCACAAAATCCTTCATCCGTGACACGCCCCTCCAAAACGGCCCGTCCACATCAACACCGTAAGCCTCCATCACAGAGAGCACCGCGTACGACTGCATCCACACCAGCACGATGAAGTCAAATATGTGCACGAACCACCAGAAGTGCTGGCTTCCCAGCGGACACGTGGCGTACTCATACTTCCACTCCCAAGATTCATGGTCGAACCAGAGACTCAGCAGACCGGCGTTTCCGCCAAAGTCGCCCATCATGCTGCGGACGGTGATCTCGCGTCGGCCCGGTATGCCATCGGTGCCTGGGATCTTCAGATCTTGCGCGTCGGACCAGGTTTTCACTTCCCATTGGCGCTGGGAGGGAGATGTGCCGTTTGTCTGGTTGATGTAGTGGTACGTGTCACAGCCGGCGTGATCGTGGCCGTTGAGCATCAGACCTGCGCGGCCGTAGCCACCGCCCGGTGCGGTTCTCCTTGAGCTCATGCCCCAGATTCCTTCCAAGAAACCCCGAGTGGCGTCAGAGCTGAGCTGGTTTTGCTCCTTGAGACCTCCGCCATCTGCTTCAGTGTGGAAGTCGAAGAAGGGAGCGTCAACGCAAATGCCTGCGGGCTTGTACATTGGAATATGCGTGAGAATCAAGGTGAACTGTCCCTGATACTGAACAGAACCTGCGGACGAAATGACGTTATTGATGAAGCCGTATGTCGCATCCTGTAGAGGAAGAGACTTCGCCGGTGTATCAAGGTTCATATCGTTGACAGCAACAATGCGAAGCTCGGGGATGACTCGTTTCGACTCGGGGTTGGAATCAGAGTACATCGTAGCTATCGCCTCGGGATCTGTGATGGGCAGCTCGAACCGCAGCTCGTAGTTCGCCTTTCCAAAGACTCGTTCAAAGCGCTCCAATCGCTCCTCGGTCAAATCTCCAGCGTATCCAATATCGTGGTTTCCTGCCACGTTGAGCATTCTCTTCTTCCAAAGCTTTGCTTTATCGCTACCATCCAAGACTCCGGAGATGTTGTAGTCGTTGCTCGGGGTTTGCGCCAACTCATCGGACAGCCTCTCGGTTCCCTTGAACACACGGTTCCAGAATCGTCGGCCTCGCTTCTCAAACTCCTTGTCGTCGATCCATTGACTACCGACAAGATCGCCCAGTACCGAAACATGGGTAGGATTGGACCACCAATTGACTTGACGGTAGATATGCGCCAGGTAGAAATCGTTGCCCCATAGATCGAACCGCTTGCGCTGCGACATGAGGTAGTAGGGAAGATCCTCCATGATTATATCGACAATATCGTGTATTGTCTTTCGGACTCGCTCGCGGAAGCACCAATGCGTCGTCTGAAACGTCACATGCTTAAAGACACTCTTCACATGGGGAAAAGTCCCCAGGTAGTTCGTAATGATCGAGGTGTCGCCTTCTAGCTGAGGATCTCCCAGCGCAAGTAGTCGAAAAGGCGCAAGCTTGGCATGATCGTCCGCAGTCGGCTTCGAGGGCCAGTGGAACTTCTTGGTCAAGTCATAGGCCTCCTGACTATCTCTCGACGCGACGGGGAATGCGCATCCCTGGACAATGGGGAAGATGTAGAGGTAGATTGTGAAGGCTATCGACAGCGGCACCAGTAGGCCCAGGCCATGGCGGAGAAAAGCCACGACTTTCATGTAGTCGACCTCATGCGCAAGCCACGTCGATTATGATTTAAGAAGGCCAACGGGACGTTGTTGGAAGCGGCGCAAACGTTTGGTCGTGGAAAGGAGAGTTGGTGTTGGTACCTGGTTTAAGGTACTGTAACCCCTGGAGAATTGACGACACGTGAAGTTTAAATGGCTTAGTCATGCGACATGGGCCCCTTTTTCAGGGAGAGCAACGCCGCATCATTGATTCAGCGAGTCATGTAAGACGTGATTGAAACAATGGCGAGTTTCTCTATTCTTAAAAATATGCTTGATTTTATTAGTTAGTCGTCGCTGTTCTCGTCGTGATATCTTGATCAATGCGACCCAGATGTTTGGGCCTGCAATGTGACCTACCCTGATGATCTTTTTCCAAGTTCAACTCATCCCTGTTGGTCGTCATGTAAAGCGTTCAATTGGGTATCTACTTTCATATTTCTTTTCATATCTTCTCGGTAATTCTCCAGGCCCAGTGACGCGTCATCCGACTATGTTCGTTCCGTGCGAAAGCTCCGTGGTGTAGTCCTCAGGCGCATTTCTCGACGCCAGCCCCTCGTCATAGTTGTATCTCCCGCGGGGCATCGAGGGAAACAGTATCCCGTTGCAGAAATGCATCCTAAATCAGATGAATCTCAAGATTCGGCCCTGAATTATTCCTCGTAAAGGTCCTCCTCCTCCTTCGGCCACTCAACCTCAAACTCTGGCTCATCATCCTCTTCATCCAGCACCGCAAACGCAAGAAGACTGTTGTTCTTCAGTCCCAACGCTGCCGGTGTCTTCTCTCCATTACCCGTCTTGAGTTTGACCCATCCGCTCTCGGTGTCATTCGGCGTCTTCAATGCGCCAAACGCAAGGATCGAGTCTGCATCGAAGGCAGTCTTCTCAGGAGAACCGAATGACTTGGTAAGACCATCGGGGTATCGTTCGATTAGGACATTGAGGAGCTCAGTGGCGGCACTGGAGAAGGGGGCGAGGGCGTCGATAAAGAGGTAGATCGTATGGATGCCGTGCTTGAAGCGCACCGAGATGTTTGCGTCATCAACGTCAGTCTGTGGTATTGTTAGTATCGAAACGCGTTAGGGAGTCAGTCGATCTGTGTAGTACCATTTTGTCGATCTTAATATGAAGGTTTGGGGAAGACGTCAGAGTTCAAAGCTGCCTCTCTTTGTTCCCCATGAGGGGCATTGGCTCTGAATGGCGGGGCGAATCGCGGCTCAGCTAGGCGCGACATCACGTGAGAGCGCGTAGATGGAGGGTTTCAGGCAGGATTTGAACGCTGTCATTCCATCAAGATGTATGGATATCCCAGCTTATAATGGAGTGCAGAAACGCTGTCCTATAAGAGCTAAACTATCCATGCGTCATCTTCAGGGTTGTGACAGCTCAGCAAGATCCAGGAACGAGAGCAAGGCATTAAGTGACAGCCTCTAGAAGCCGAATGCTACCCTAGAACATGCACTGAAGGACAAGGAATCATCTGAACGACCATGGGATGTGCGTTGCCAGCGAATTGAACCACGAATTGGGTTAGCTGTAATATTCACTCCGTGAGACCTTGTCTACTCCAAAATAGCCATTTGGTCCTCTGAAGGATTTGACAACGAAATGGTTGCATCTCGAGCTTCATGTGAATACAGACCGGCGTAGATACTGACTAATGCACGAGCGCACTGTCCATCATGGCATGAGCCTGCAGTTCGCATCAAGCATCGAAGCGAAGTCATTTCAATTACATATTCAAATCTCGCCATACAAGAACATATCTCTATCGGGCCTTCGCCTGTCATCTTTTTATTACCAGCTCCAACCCCAAGGGCAACCCCTCTTCTTCATTACCGACTCCAAGCGACGCCAAAAAATAGTAGCATCCACCGCCGGGATTGCACACTCCGGTCTTTCGTTCTCCGCATCCCACCACCGAGACGAGACTCCACTAGCCGCAGAGCCTCGCGACAATCTCGGCCTTCTCTGAAAACAGGAGCACAGCCTAGAAACAAGATATTGCCAGCTTCACCACAATGGCCGCCGCTCCGTCGCCGACCCTGACGCCGTCACCCCGGCCCGGCGCACCAATGCCCTCAGATCTAACCTTCCCCCAGGACACGAACCCGCGCCTGTCCCTCGCGACGCCAATGCGGCTCATGCTGGGAACAATCTCGTCAGCAGTCGTTGGCTTCTCGCTTGGTGCGACACAGGGCGGACAGATGGCGCAGCTGCGGTTCCGGGCGGAGCATGCGCACAAGATGCCCGACACGACAACAGGGTGGTACTTCTACCACAAGAGCAAGAATTACCACACCATGCAGGGCGGCATCCGAGAGGGCTTCCGCATGGGTCTCAAGACAGGCTTCTGGAGCTTCCTGGCCTTGTCGCTCGAGAGCACGGTCGATCGATATCGCGGGTCGAGCGACATGTTCTCTACGACGATAGCTACGCTTACAGTCGCCGGCGCGTTTTCTCTTTGGCGTAAGTGGTCAATTCTTTTCTACCTCTCTTTAGGTTGCCTCATCAGACCTCGGCTTGACTAAGGGAAACGGTATTGCGCAAAACCCCATATGGGGAATGCATGGCGTTTTGGGAGCTTTGATGATGATGGAAAGCGACGGGTAGATATTGCAAGCATTGCATGATGATGTGGAGCAGGGGTTTTCTTTTACATGGCAGAAGAGACGAGCTAACAGGCGCCGATATTCGGCGTGTGCATCTAGATCGTTTGTCACTCACAACCGCCGCCCGGACCGCGCGATATGGGTTGTTGTTTGGCCTTGCGTACGGTGGGATTCAAGATGTGCTTGGCTTAGCCCGAGGCAGACCGATCGGGTATGTCGAGTTCTTGCGAGGTCGGAGGTCAAATACAAGGAAAGATGATGATGCTCGTCCAGCATTGTGATGTAAGGTAATTGGGTTCTTCAATGTACAATATACAAAATGTAGATATATCACGACTTGGTCAATGGTTCATAACTTATCGCACTGACCAGAGACCGGCCAGGGGAATAACGTGGTGCAAGATCAATTCAGCGATAAAAAATATGCTAGTGTCGTTGTTATCGGGGCCCTCCGAGTTTAGGACTCTCTAGGTAAACGCCTCTCCCGTAGACCAGCCCAGGTCCAGCGGCTTTGGTCGGTCATTTATGGAGACATCATCGATAAGCAAGCGCTGCAGAAGGCTTCTAGCGAGATCGAACATTTCTCTGTCTCTCAGTTCCAGGCCATTGAGATACGGTAGCAGAGCCCCATTCGTCATCCAGTTGGATGGATTGGATGTCGGCATATCTTATCCATATCGCCTTATCTACCGAAACGGAACGACACATCATCGTTAGCCCCCTTGCACATCATTGACCAACAATGGAAGTTGGCTGTGAAGGTCGGAGACACGGACATATCGTCATCAAAACAAGTCACAAGACGTCTCAGGTCTCAGCACAAGCCAACACACACTGTCAATCTCAAAACAGTTAATAGAATGCTGGTGATGCATCTATCTCCAAGGTTTCCCCACAATGCCCTGTGCTTGCTAGCTTTGCCAGTGTCACCAATTACATAACACGTATTTACTGGGATCGCGGCCTGTTGCGGCAATCAAAGAAACCAAATCCCCAGCTTCCCATCCTAATCTCCCCAATTATCGTGGGCTTGCACCCCCCACGCCCCTCAACGGCTACTTTCGGCCATCATGGTGATGCTGAAGCTAAAATGAGCCACGTGACGGCTGATAAGCTCCGTACAGCTGGGTCCTTTTTTCTTTTTTTCCTTTCGCCTGCAGCACTTTGATAGTCACGGGCCGGTCTGGCTCGGCCTCTGCGGAGGACCAGGGGGGCCCTTGGTATAGCGTAAACATGACCATGAATGACTAGTTTAGCTCAACTGGAACAAGCTGGAGATCAATGGCGACGAAGAATTGGCCTTTCTCTTTCTGCTGTGGAATGGGGAAGGCTAAACAAACAGGGCAAGGGAGATAGGATTGTCGGGCTGGAGATAGCGCCACCTCCCTCACACGCCCCAGGCACAGACCAGAGTCTCCTAGCGAAGCACCGCAGTCAACCGACACTGATAGTCACTGCCCTCTGAGATGGATATAATAAGCTCTCTGCCGCCCGTTTGCCCATTCCACAAACTCAACCAGATAGAACCTAACTTGACTTATCTTGCATCATCGCTCCGTAAACCAAACCTAACACCAACACAATCACCATCTGGATCCCTCCATACTGATCCAGCATCTCCATTCAGTTACCAACCTAGGAGCTTCAACTCAACACCACACACACATCCCATATAATGAGCTTGGCCCTTCGGCGAGGGACTGCCCAGCCCCTTCGCTGGGCGACTGCATCCAACGCCATCACCATCAACACACTCCGACCATGCCTCACCATCACAAAGACCAACATGGTCGCCCGCCGTCACATTCACTCCTCTGAGCGACGCACAAACACTATCGTCGAGCAGCAGCAGATCCCCGATCCTCTGCCTCCCATCGCTCCCAGCAAGGCGCCTCTCTCCGTCCTTCCTCTCATCATGATTCTCCGATCTCTCGCCACCATGACCGTCTCCTCCTCGCCTCTGCTCCTGCCTCCATCCCTGCACGTCATGGGTATTTTGGCCAACACCACCAACCCTCTGCTCAACCCCGACAAGAACCCTCTTCTGCGATATTTCCTCAAGAAGACCTTTTACGCTCAGTTCTGCGCAGGCGAGAAGTCACCCGAGATCAAGAAGACTATCGATGGGCTCAAGAACATTGGTTTCACTGGTGTTATTCTGAACTACGCCAAGGAGGTTGTCCTCACCAAGGATGAGGGCGAGGGTCTGAAGAACGGTGCTATGGAGACCGATGAGTGCATCCAGAACGAGATTCTTCCCTGGGCCCGAGGAACCCTCGAGACTGTCCGACTCGCTGAGCCTGGTGACTTTGTCGCTCTCAAGTTCACCGGCGCTGGAAGCATCGCTCTCTACCAGCTTAAGGACCGCCTTCCCCCTAGCCCCGCCATGTACAAGGCCATCGACTCCATCTGCCAGCTTGCCCACGAGCGAGGTGTCCGCCTCCTCTTCGACGCCGAGCAGGACATGCTCCAGGACGGCATCGACGACTGGACTCTCGAATTCACCCGCAAGTACAACAAGGGACTTGGCGAGGCTGTCATATTTGGTACCTACCAAGCCTACAAGAAGAAGTGTCCCGAGGTCCTCTCCAACCACCTGAAGCTCGCCCAAGTCGAGAACTTTGCTCTCGGCGTCAAGCTTGTCCGTGGTGCTTATCTTAACTCGGACCCCCGTGAGCTCTTCCACGACACCAAGGAGGAGACCGATGCCTGCTTCGACTCGCTCGCTGCTAGCGTCCTCACCCGCGAGTGGAACATTGACGTCAAGGGTTCCGGCAAGTACCCCGCTGCCAGCCTTGTCGTCGCCTCTCACAACGCCGAGTCCGTGCGACGAAGCCGCGCCATCATGGAGGCCGGCCGGGCCAAGTCCGACATTGCTTTCGCGCAACTCCAGGGCATGGCTGACGAGGTCAGCTGCGAGCTTGTCGAGGCTGGCCAGTCTGACAAGACCAAGATTTTGCCCGCCTACAAGTACCTCGTCTGGGGAACCACTGGCGAGTGCATGAAGTACCTCCTTCGACGCGCACACGAGAACAAGGATGCTGTCCAGCGAACCAGGGGCAGCCGGGATGCTCTCTGGGCCGAGCTTGTCCGACGATGCAAGAGCGCTGTCGGCTTGGCATAAAGAAGTAAAAAGAACAAAAATTAAAAAAAGGGAAGAGGGAAGAGAAAAGAACCTGATATCAATGTCTTTATGTTTCTTTTGTTTTGCATCATGGGTAGCGATCAGGAGTCCAGGGCGTCCAGCATCTCAATATCCGAGATAGATCAAGCATAGATGAAGAAATGACTTACGTTTTAGTCTTTAACGATGATTATTTGATTGAATGTGAAGCTTTTGACTTGGTATTGTGCTTCAAACACCCCTTAAAGCCATTGCGCCGATGACGAGTGACTCCATCTCCTTCTGCTTGACCTTTTCATCTTTAATATCGTCCAACCACTTGATTCCGTTCAACTTGTAGTACTTGCGCACCTTTGGTACGTCAGTGGTGGTAGAGATTTGGTCATCTGTGATGGATAAAGCCTCCCCCTCAACATTGGTCTTGAGATGCTCCCAGATCTGGTCATGTGTCAAGGGCTCAGCACCGTCCTCGCCAGGGAATGTGACCTTGACAACGATGAGGTCCTTGGTAGAAGGAGAGATACCATATCGACGATAGGCATCAGCAATCTGAGCATGAAAGGTCAGCCTCAAACGAAGACATCTCGGAACAAGGGGCATATTACGTTATTAGAAGAACTCATAGCACAGACAATCTCGGAGTGAACGTTTGGAGTCCTGAGAGCGCCATTCACAGCCGTCGACGTAGCCTTGAACACAGCGGATAATAATTGAAGCCGCGACACAACCTGGTGAGATGTTCCTTATTAATGGAAACTGCCCTATACCCAAGTCGGGTACTCCGCGGCGGAACTCACCACTGAGGCATCGATGAAGGCGTACTCGAACTGGGAGTTCCGAGCAAGCAGCTGCTGGTGCAAAAAGGCCGAATTCTTTACGTCACGGAACAGGGCAACGTAGACCTTGTGCGAGTTTGGAAGGTGTTCGAGAGACACTATTTCGAGAGCCATTGCTGCTTGCTGACCAGGACCTAGAAGCCGATAGAGCCGTTGTAGCTGGCTTGGCAGTGGGAGAGAAAGCACTTGGGCTCTTGGCAGTTGAATATGGACAAAAGTTCGTTTAGGAAAATCTGCTGATTTTCGTAACTTAATTTTCTCTTAGAGTGCGTAACGTTGTGATGGTGGTTTGAGCAGTTTCGATCTTGGGGTTAGTTTAGTGGAGGGGTAAAAAAGAGTGAGATCTAGGGATGGGCTAGGCTAGGCTGTGCAATTGGTAGCAGGCAGCGGGGCACGTCAAAGGCCAAGGGTAGTCACATGTTTGTTATACTGTGTTCATACTGTATGCTCAATATGATGCCCGTCTTTGACACTACGATAACTCTATTTTGATGCTGTAACACGTCACGAAGTGAGGAGAAGCCGACCTCGATGTACTACGTACAGAATTATGTTGGGATCATGTCTGAGGCATTCATCAATTGCTATGGCTAAACGTTTTCCGCGTTATTCAGTAACAAGTCAGACTCAATCGCCTCATCCGTTATACCCACGTTGTTTAGATGATCGTGGCCATCTTTCACCGTTGAGTTCTCGTAATATCTCCGATACAAGGCCGGACGCCACCGTCATCAAGGTTGACAGACATATGCCGTCCGTAGCGGGAACGGGATCATCAACATCTTGGCTGCCCAACCTGAAAGGCTGACAGTGAAGGCTGAAAGCGTGAACCTGATCAGCAAGGCACCGACATGACCAAAAGCTCAATCAAAAGAACCACTAATATGAAAAGTTCAGGCCTGGCCTCGTCTTGGCTCTTCGGTACCGGCAGCAGGGTTGCATTTCCATCAATGGTTTCATTCGTCTAGGTTGCATGCAAATCATAATGATACGAGTTTCCCAAGAAGCTGACTTTGCCCAGTCTCGGCTCCGCTCATCAGCTCGTTTTTCCTTTGACATTTTGCCCTCGGTGACGAATCGTCATGGTCGAGTTTCTTACGGTACCGCCGAGGTTAACCTTGTCTCTGTCAGCCACAGCATCATTGCGCTTGTACGGCATCTTCTCCCAAGAAATCTCGTGGCTTGCCCAGAAAAAGACCACGGTCTAGACGGCCTCGGTGGAGTCGTCTCCCCTTGCAGCGCCTCGTTGCTCTTTGGTTCCTGTGGGAAACTCTGGCCTGGCCTGGCCTGGCCTTATGAGTAGATCCGATGTCATACTCTGGGCTACGGAGAATTCATCCAGCACTCACGTTATCGTGGCTGCCTTTCCCAGTCTACCGGTATTCTTCTAGAAGGACTCTCCGTTGCTCAAACACTGACGATATCTCGTCTCCGGATGAGTTATCTTCCATGTTTAACAGAGAGAACCTGTCTGTGCTTTCCCTCAGCGAGATACGGGCTTTCCGTGCAAAGAGAGGTTGACGATGGGAATAATTCCGCTGAACGCCAACTCCGGACACAGATCTGTTAGTACTGTAAGGTTGGTAAGGTTGGTGTGTCTATTTAACTCGCCAAGCTAAGGTGTGAACTAAGGCTGGATGGATGGTTACAACCTCAAGACATCCACCAGATCTCTATGCTTATAAGACCTGACGTTCACCTGCCTTATCCCTGCTCGATCTATCATACAATAACCGTGTATGCTTTACCATATACAATTGCTTTGATTGCTCGAGTTCTTCAATATACGCAGAAGAACAGGATATTTTCTACAGCCACTAGAGTCTAGACCATTTCTTCCGCAGATCACAAGCAAATCATCTCATCTGTCCCCTCCCTCCCTCTCGTTCCGTCTCATATCCAGCTCCGCTCCTCGTCAATCTTCACGTCACATACGTCCACTGGGGTTCGTCGAGGCCTACACCTGCGCCTCCACCCAGTGTCGAGTCCCCCATACTCGGAAGGCCGCTAATGCACAGCGTATTCCCCGCTAAGCCTATCCCCTGTACAGTGCCATTCTCAGTGCCGGCAGCACCAGTACCAGTACCAGTACCAGCCCCAGCAAGCCCAAGCTCGAGGCCTCGTTCCCAGACCAGTATGATGGAGGCCATATCCCAGCGCAACCTCAATTCCTCCATCGCCAACTTTTCAACTCCCACGTCGTTGTCGTTGACGCCGCAGCCAGGCCCAGGTCCCCTCTACTGGCCCTTCGACGCCCGATCTTACCCTGCCCTCGCCTGGGCTCCTGATACATTTGCCTACAGCTGCAATCCTTCTCTCGCTGCTGTAAAGTGCCCTGCGACTGCAAGTTCAACAAAACCCACTGGGCGCCGCCCGCGCCAGCCTGCCGCGATATCTCGTTGCACGGCCAGGACAAAGGCCAGCACCGCCTCTTGCACGAGCGCCAGCAACAAGAGCGCTTCTTCCTCAGCTACTTCTTCCGTGAGATCGTCACCTGCTTCGTCGAGGGGCATCTCCCCGCGCATCAAGTCCAAGATGCCAGGACGACCTCCCAAGCGGGCTGCTAGCAATGGCGAGGATGATGGGCCAATTCAAGCTCCCGGCAAAGTCAAGCTTCCCAGGCTAGAACGTGGCCCAGACGACTTCTCCAGCGTTGTCAAGAACCGACTACAGTCTTATACACGCACTGGTCAAGCTTGCGACAGATGCAAGGTATGTCATAGATCTCGGGCCATGCTCCCACAACATGCTAACCGCGCGAAAATTACAGGTTCGAAAGATTAGATGCGATGCACTCCCAGAAGGCTGCTCCCACTGCACCAACCAGAACCTTGAATGCTATGTTACAGATCGCGTGACAGGGCGCACAGAGCGAAGAGGATACATGCAGGAGCTGGAGAGGGAAAAGAGCGACATGCTCTCCCATATCCGCGATCTTGAGAAGCTCCTCGACAACAAGGGCGTCGAAGTCAAGCCCTGGGAGTGGTCACCTTATGCACAGTGCCCCTCCGAGTCAAACTTTGACGATATGGGCAACCCAATTCCTGATCCAAAGACTGGCGAAACATGGTCTCAAGTTGGCAGCGCATTGTTCAAGGACTCTGGATCAGCCCCCAGCCTGTCCCCCAGCTTTCCTCGCACATTGGAGTCCCGCGCTCATGAGAATCACCTTGGCGTTGGAATGGACAGTGCTCCTCTCAGTTCAATCGGGGGTACGCGGCTGTCAATTCTAGGGATGACAGTCGACCTCGCGTCCTTTGAGCCACCAGATGCGGAGGAGCCTCCAGTCGATGGCAATGTGGCGCCATCGTACAACAAGTCCCCGCAATCTTTCCTCCAATCCATCATGAGAGTCAATCCTCCCATGCAGGCTGAGATGCCTTCTCGCGAAGATGCCTTCACCTACGCCGAGTGGTACTTTATGACCTTCTCCGCTTTCCTTCCAATCCTCCACAAACCTTCTTTCATGCGATTGGTAAGTGTTGTCTCACTATTCTCTAAGCTTAATCACTAACAGCCATACAGTTGACCCGCATGTACGATGAACCTAATTTTGAACCTTCAGTGGCGGAGCTTGTCACAGTGCATATGGTATTCGCCATCATTTGCTTCCAGTATGGAACAAGAAATTGGCAGCAGGTTGACCAGCGCGCTCAAATGAATGAGCGATCCAACAGTCACTACCATTTTGCCCTCAGCAAGTTCTTTGAGCTGACATGCACCCGAGACCTGGCCTCGGTCCAGGCCATGGCCATGGTCGTTAAGCATACCAGAGCTTTCCCCAAACCTGGTGTTGTTTCAATCGTTGCCAACCTTGCTCTCCAGCGCGCACTTGAATTGAACTTGCACCGAGAGTCGAGAAAGCCCGGCGAGCCCAACAATCTCCAACATGAGCTTCGCAAGAGAGCTTTCTGGGTCATCATGACTGTCTACATTGCTGTTGCTGGACGTCGTGGCCGGCCGATGCCTATCACCGTCGAGGAATTTGATGTCGGCTTTCCCGAGCCTATCGCTGATGAGCTTCTTTCGGATGAAGGCGTCGACACATCCCGAGACATTCCTTGCCCTTACTGGCCAGGTATTGTGAGCTTCAAAATCATTCCCATTTACTTGGAAATGTACTCCAACATCTACAGTGTTCGACGGGATGCGCGAAACTATGCCAGCATCGTCAGGGCGCTTGAGGCTCAGATCAAGAAGTGGGAGGACGAGCTCCCTGCCCACATGGTGATTGACCATGCTGAGCAGACCGAGCAAACCCGTTTGGCAGCTGTCTACGCCAAGACGTGGGCGCTTGAGTTCCGTCTTTGCCTGCGACATCCTTCAATGGCCATGACCAGCGACAAGGCCATGATGGCCGAGAACATGGCCATCTGCGAGGATGTCTCACGCCAAATGCTTCACTGTCAAATGGAGATCCAGAAGTGCAAGTGCCTTGATACGACATGGTACCAGACTTCGATGTACACCGCCGGCACCTTCACCATGTTGGCTGCCATGTGGGAGAGACGTTTCGAGACGACTCCAGAGGCCATTGCCACGTTGCGGGAGGAGATGAACGGTTGGATCGGCATTCTTGAGGAAGCTGGCTCTCTTCTCGGTAAGTTCCAGCCTCAGTTGGCAAATCAGTCAGCCCTAACAATACGACAGGCTCGGATTCTAGCATTGCTACTGAAATTGGAAACATCATTGACCGCACGATTGCGTGGATCGACCATGATATGCGCAACAAGGAGACAAAGAGTGCTCAGCCTTCTACCCCACCAGAGGTCAAACAGGAGCCTGCCTCAAGCTACCCGTCTTCTCAGGTCCAGTCCGCATCCACCAGCGGAGGGGCTCTAAGTGAAGTCCCATCAACCAAGAGCTACTTTCCCGAGTCCGATCTGAACGGCCAGACTCCTTACCCAACACTCGCCTACAATGATCACCCACAAAACAACATGGCAGCTCCAGCTTACGACACAGGTGCCATGTTCTACAACGCATCAGCACAAGTTGCAGTCGCAGCTACCACGTCGGCACTCCCGTCATCTGTGGCGCAAGTGAACCCAATGCTCGCATTCTCACAGCCTCCCCAGGTCGCGCCCCAGCCCGACATGATGTGGCAGAGCCGCGGAAACACTTGGCATGACTGGACATCAGCCATCGCTGACACGCAAGATCGTTTCAGCGCATCGACACTCTTGACGCTCGGGGGCAATACACGAGACGCCTCGACAGGCGCGGGCGTCCCGGGCGTCCCGGGCGTCACATCCAGCCCTTCGGCAAATGACATCAACAGCATTCAGCAGGGAGGCCAGTGGCCGCTGATAATTTTTGACCAGGTGGCGCCAAACGGATCATGATTTTGATGGGGGAGCATTCACTGGGGCGTTTTGTAATTGGGGAGTTTTTGCAATGGGTAAGAATCATGATGATTCAAAAAGGCGCTTCAACAAAAGGATTGATGAGATATGTATTGATGGGGCTTGGACGGTAAAAAGAAATTGCATTCTGGCATTGGAAGATGAGTTTGGATTGGATGGTGCTGATTTAGCTTCTGCGATATAAATATTTGCTTGACTTATAGACGTACATAATCAATGTATAATAACTACGGAGTACACGCATCACACTTCACTATATGCAAACTGCTACACAAAATCTTTCCCTTTCAAGATGGGGAACTCTGAAAAAGTTATCCTCAAAGTCTAGACGAATGCGTCCCGTCATTGATGCCCAGTATTGAGGCTTCCACTCTTTTTAACCGGAGCTTCTCCGACGAAGCTACCCACTCTTTTTCGAGTCGCGTTCAGTTCTAAGCTCCACGTCCAAGATATTGCGATTCGACAATTATCAGGAACCTCTGTGCGCTCGAATTGATCGCGCACTATCCTTATCGATTTGTACCACGTATCCGACACCAACAGCAAGATGGGCAAGAAGCGGCGCAGTCACGCTGACATCGAGGAGGTCCTCAGTCGACCCTGGTGCTACTACTGTACGAATCCTGCGGTTTGCGCTCTGATCACTCAATGCTAACGTTCCTATCACAGGCGAGCGTGATTTCGAAGATCTGAAGCTTCTCATCTCTCACCAGAAAGCAAAGCACTTCAAATGCGACCGCTGTGGTCGTCGTCTCAACACAGCAGGAGGTTTGTCTCTGTCACCCGAATTCCACGAAAGCCGCGCTGACAGCTTTCGCCACAGGTCTCTCCGTGCACATGAACCAAGTCCACAAGGAAAACCTGACACAGGTCGAGAACGCGCTTCCGAGCAGACAGGGTCTTGAAGTGGAGATCTTCGGCATGGAGGGTATCCCCCAGGACATGCTCGACCAGCACCGCAACCGCATCCTACAGAACTTCCAGCAGGCGCAGAAGGATAGGCAGATCGCTACGGGAAATCCGCTACCCGGACAGGGGCATGCGCAAAAGAAGATCAAGACTGAGTCGCCGGAGGAGCTGAAGCAGAGATTGGCCGAGTTTCGAAAGAGGAAGCTGGAGATTGCTGCCAATGGAGGTGTTGATCCCGCTGCCGCTGCGAATACCGAGACGCAACCGCAAGCTCCTTTCGTAAGTATTCCACTTCTACTGTGTGTTTGAACCATGCTAATATGTGTAGAACGGTTCTTACCAGACCCCTCCCCAAGTATCCTTCGACCAACAACAAGGCTATCCCGTACAACCCCCCAACCCAGCCCAGCCCTACAC